>CM051468.1:1133276-1143753 GCA_028015225.1 Carex myosuroides
TAGGGTTTAGGGTTTAGGGTTTAGGGTTTAGGGTTTAGGGTTTAGGGTTTAGGGTTTAGGGTTTAGGGTTTAGGGTTTAGGGTTTAGGGTTTAGGGTTTAGGGTTTAGGGTTTAGGGTTTAGGGTTTAGGGTTTAGGGTTTAGGGTTTAGGGTTTAGGGTTTAGGGTTTAGGGTTTAGGGTTTAGGGTTTAGGGTTTAGGGTTTAGGGTTTAGGGTTTAGGGTTTAGGGTTTAGGGTTTAGGGTTTAGGGTTTAGGGTTTAGGGTTTAGGGTTTAGGGTTTAGGGTTTAGGGTTTAGGGTTTAGGGTTTAGGGTTTAGGGTTTAGGGTTTAGGGTTTAGGGTTTAGGGTTTAGGGTTTAGGGTTTAGGGTTTAGGGTTTAGGGTTTAGGGTTTAGGGTTTAGGGTTTAGGGTTTAGGGTTTAGGGTTTAGGGTTTAGGGTTTAGGGTTTAGGGTTTAGGGTTTAGGGTTTAGGGTTTAGGGTTTAGGGTTTAGGGTTTAGGGTTTAGGGTTTAGGGTTTAGGGTTTAGGGTTTAGGGTTTAGGGTTTAGGGTTTAGGGTTTAGGGTTTAGGGTTTAGGGTTTAGGGTTTAGGGTTTAGGGTTTAGGGTTTAGGGTTTAGGGTTTAGGGTTTAGGGTTTAGGGTTTAGGGTTTAGGGTTTAGGGTTTAGGGTTTAGGGTTTAGGGTTTAGGGTTTAGGGTTTAGGGTTTAGGGTTTAGGGTTTAGGGTTTAGGGTTTAGGGTTTAGGGTTTAGGGTTTAGGGTTTAGGGTTTAGGGTTTAGGGTTTAGGGTTTAGGGTTTAGGGTTTAGGGTTTAGGGTTTAGGGTTTAGGGTTTAGGGTTTAGGGTTTAGGGTTTAGGGTTTAGGGTTTAGGGTTTAGGGTTTAGGGTTTAGGGTTTAGGGTTTAGGGTTTAGGGTTTAGGGTTTAGGGTTTAGGGTTTAGGGTTTAGGGTTTAGGGTTTAGGGTTTAGGGTTTAGGGTTTAGGGTTTAGGGTTTAGGGTTTAGGGTTTAGGGTTTAGGGTTTAGGGTTTAGGGTTTAGGGTTTAGGGTTTAGGGTTTAGGGTTTAGGGTTTAGGGTTTAGGGTTTAGGGTTTAGGGTTTAGGGTTTAGGGTTTAGGGTTTAGGGTTTAGGGTTTAGGGTTTAGGGTTTAGGGTTTAGGGTTTAGGGTTTAGGGTTTAGGGTTTAGGGTTTAGGGTTTAGGGTTTAGGGTTTAGGGTTTAGGGTTTAGGGTTTAGGGTTTAGGGTTTAGGGTTTAGGGTTTAGGGTTTAGGGTTTAGGGTTTAGGGTTTAGGGTTTAGGGTTTAGGGTTTAGGGTTTAGGGTTTAGGGTTTAGGGTTTAGGGTTTAGGGTTTAGGGTTTAGGGTTTAGGGTTTAGGGTTTAGGGTTTAGGGTTTAGGGTTTAGGGTTTAGGGTTTAGGGTTTAGGGTTTAGGGTTTAGGGTTTAGGGTTTAGGGTTTAGGGTTTAGGGTTTAGGGTTTAGGGTTTAGGGTTTAGGGTTTAGGGTTTAGGGTTTAGGGTTTAGGGTTTAGGGTTTAGGGTTTAGGGTTTAGGGTTTAGGGTTTAGGGTTTAGGGTTTAGGGTTTAGGGTTTAGGGTTTAGGGTTTAGGGTTTAGGGTTTAGGGTTTAGGGTTTAGGGTTTAGGGTTTAGGGTTTAGGGTTTAGGGTTTAGGGTTTAGGGTTTAGGGTTTAGGGTTTAGGGTTTAGGGTTTAGGGTTTAGGGTTTAGGGTTTAGGGTTTAGGGTTTAGGGTTTAGGGTTTAGGGTTTAGGGTTTAGGGTTTAGGGTTTAGGGTTTAGGGTTTAGGGTTTAGGGTTTAGGGTTTAGGGTTTAGGGTTTAGGGTTTAGGGTTTAGGGTTTAGGGTTTAGGGTTTAGGGTTTAGGGTTTAGGGTTTAGGGTTTAGGGTTTAGGGTTTAGGGTTTAGGGTTTAGGGTTTAGGGTTTAGGGTTTAGGGTTTAGGGTTTAGGGTTTAGGGTTTAGGGTTTAGGGTTTAGGGTTTAGGGTTTAGGGTTTAGGGTTTAGGGTTTAGGGTTTAGGGTTTAGGGTTTAGGGTTTAGGGTTTAGGGTTTAGGGTTTAGGGTTTAGGGTTTAGGGTTTAGGGTTTAGGGTTTAGGGTTTAGGGTTTAGGGTTTAGGGTTTAGGGTTTAGGGTTTAGGGTTTAGGGTTTAGGGTTTAGGGTTTAGGGTTTAGGGTTTAGGGTTTAGGGTTTAGGGTTTAGGGTTTAGGGTTTAGGGTTTAGGGTTTAGGGTTTAGGGTTTAGGGTTTAGGGTTTAGGGTTTAGGGTTTAGGGTTTAGGGTTTAGGGTTTAGGGTTTAGGGTTTAGGGTTTAGGGTTTAGGGTTTAGGGTTTAGGGTTTAGGGTTTAGGGTTTAGGGTTTAGGGTTTAGGGTTTAGGGTTTAGGGTTTAGGGTTTAGGGTTTAGGGTTTAGGGTTTAGGGTTTAGGGTTTAGGGTTTAGGGTTTAGGGTTTAGGGTTTAGGGTTTAGGGTTTAGGGTTTAGGGTTTAGGGTTTAGGGTTTAGGGTTTAGGGTTTAGGGTTTAGGGTTTAGGGTTTAGGGTTTAGGGTTTAGGGTTTAGGGTTTAGGGTTTAGGGTTTAGGGTTTAGGGTTTAGGGTTTAGGGTTTAGGGTTTAGGGTTTAGGGTTTAGGGTTTAGGGTTTAGGGTTTAGGGTTTAGGGTTTAGGGTTTAGGGTTTAGGGTTTAGGGTTTAGGGTTTAGGGTTTAGGGTTTAGGGTTTAGGGTTTAGGGTTTAGGGTTTAGGGTTTAGGGTTTAGGGTTTAGGGTTTAGGGTTTAGGGTTTAGGGTTTAGGGTTTAGGGTTTAGGGTTTAGGGTTTAGGGTTTAGGGTTTAGGGTTTAGGGTTTAGGGTTTAGGGTTTAGGGTTTAGGGTTTAGGGTTTAGGGTTTAGGGTTTAGGGTTTAGGGTTTAGGGTTTAGGGTTTAGGGTTTAGGGTTTAGGGTTTAGGGTTTAGGGTTTAGGGTTTAGGGTTTAGGGTTTAGGGTTTAGGGTTTAGGGTTTAGGGTTTAGGGTTTAGGGTTTAGGGTTTAGGGTTTAGGGTTTAGGGTTTAGGGTTTAGGGTTTAGGGTTTAGGGTTTAGGGTTTAGGGTTTAGGGTTTAGGGTTTAGGGTTTAGGGTTTAGGGTTTAGGGTTTAGGGTTTAGGGTTTAGGGTTTAGGGTTTAGGGTTTAGGGTTTAGGGTTTAGGGTTTAGGGTTTAGGGTTTAGGGTTTAGGGTTTAGGGTTTAGGGTTTAGGGTTTAGGGTTTAGGGTTTAGGGTTTAGGGTTTAGGGTTTAGGGTTTAGGGTTTAGGGTTTAGGGTTTAGGGTTTAGGGTTTAGGGTTTAGGGTTTAGGGTTTAGGGTTTAGGGTTTAGGGTTTAGGGTTTAGGGTTTAGGGTTTAGGGTTTAGGGTTTAGGGTTTAGGGTTTAGGGTTTAGGGTTTAGGGTTTAGGGTTTAGGGTTTAGGGTTTAGGGTTTAGGGTTTAGGGTTTAGGGTTTAGGGTTTAGGGTTTAGGGTTTAGGGTTTAGGGTTTAGGGTTTAGGGTTTAGGGTTTAGGGTTTAGGGTTTAGGGTTTAGGGTTTAGGGTTTAGGGTTTAGGGTTTAGGGTTTAGGGTTTAGGGTTTAGGGTTTAGGGTTTAGGGTTTAGGGTTTAGGGTTTAGGGTTTAGGGTTTAGGGTTTAGGGTTTAGGGTTTAGGGTTTAGGGTTTAGGGTTTAGGGTTTAGGGTTTAGGGTTTAGGGTTTAGGGTTTAGGGTTTAGGGTTTAGGGTTTAGGGTTTAGGGTTTAGGGTTTAGGGTTTAGGGTTTAGGGTTTAGGGTTTAGGGTTTAGGGTTTAGGGTTTAGGGTTTAGGGTTTAGGGTTTAGGGTTTAGGGTTTAGGGTTTAGGGTTTAGGGTTTAGGGTTTAGGGTTTAGGGTTTAGGGTTTAGGGTTTAGGGTTTAGGGTTTAGGGTTTAGGGTTTAGGGTTTAGGGTTTAGGGTTTAGGGTTTAGGGTTTAGGGTTTAGGGTTTAGGGTTTAGGGTTTAGGGTTTAGGGTTTAGGGTTTAGGGTTTAGGGTTTAGGGTTTAGGGTTTAGGGTTTAGGGTTTAGGGTTTAGGGTTTAGGGTTTAGGGTTTAGGGTTTAGGGTTTAGGGTTTAGGGTTTAGGGTTTAGGGTTTAGGGTTTAGGGTTTAGGGTTTAGGGTTTAGGGTTTAGGGTTTAGGGTTTAGGGTTTAGGGTTTAGGGTTTAGGGTTTAGGGTTTAGGGTTTAGGGTTTAGGGTTTAGGGTTTAGGGTTTAGGGTTTAGGGTTTAGGGTTTAGGGTTTAGGGTTTAGGGTTTAGGGTTTAGGGTTTAGGGTTTAGGGTTTAGGGTTTAGGGTTTAGGGTTTAGGGTTTAGGGTTTAGGGTTTAGGGTTTAGGGTTTAGGGTTTAGGGTTTAGGGTTTAGGGTTTAGGGTTTAGGGTTTAGGGTTTAGGGTTTAGGGTTTAGGGTTTAGGGTTTAGGGTTTAGGGTTTAGGGTTTAGGGTTTAGGGTTTAGGGTTTAGGGTTTAGGGTTTAGGGTTTAGGGTTTAGGGTTTAGGGTTTAGGGTTTAGGGTTTAGGGTTTAGGGTTTAGGGTTTAGGGTTTAGGGTTTAGGGTTTAGGGTTTAGGGTTTAGGGTTTAGGGTTTAGGGTTTAGGGTTTAGGGTTTAGGGTTTAGGGTTTAGGGTTTAGGGTTTAGGGTTTAGGGTTTAGGGTTTAGGGTTTAGGGTTTAGGGTTTAGGGTTTAGGGTTTAGGGTTTAGGGTTTAGGGTTTAGGGTTTAGGGTTTAGGGTTTAGGGTTTAGGGTTTAGGGTTTAGGGTTTAGGGTTTAGGGTTTAGGGTTTAGGGTTTAGGGTTTAGGGTTTAGGGTTTAGGGTTTAGGGTTTAGGGTTTAGGGTTTAGGGTTTAGGGTTTAGGGTTTAGGGTTTAGGGTTTAGGGTTTAGGGTTTAGGGTTTAGGGTTTAGGGTTTAGGGTTTAGGGTTTAGGGTTTAGGGTTTAGGGTTTAGGGTTTAGGGTTTAGGGTTTAGGGTTTAGGGTTTAGGGTTTAGGGTTTAGGGTTTAGGGTTTAGGGTTTAGGGTTTAGGGTTTAGGGTTTAGGGTTTAGGGTTTAGGGTTTAGGGTTTAGGGTTTAGGGTTTAGGGTTTAGGGTTTAGGGTTTAGGGTTTAGGGTTTAGGGTTTAGGGTTTAGGGTTTAGGGTTTAGGGTTTAGGGTTTAGGGTTTAGGGTTTAGGGTTTAGGGTTTAGGGTTTAGGGTTTAGGGTTTAGGGTTTAGGGTTTAGGGTTTAGGGTTTAGGGTTTAGGGTTTAGGGTTTAGGGTTTAGGGTTTAGGGTTTAGGGTTTAGGGTTTAGGGTTTAGGGTTTAGGGTTTAGGGTTTAGGGTTTAGGGTTTAGGGTTTAGGGTTTAGGGTTTAGGGTTTAGGGTTTAGGGTTTAGGGTTTAGGGTTTAGGGTTTAGGGTTTAGGGTTTAGGGTTTAGGGTTTAGGGTTTAGGGTTTAGGGTTTAGGGTTTAGGGTTTAGGGTTTAGGGTTTAGGGTTTAGGGTTTAGGGTTTAGGGTTTAGGGTTTAGGGTTTAGGGTTTAGGGTTTAGGGTTTAGGGTTTAGGGTTTAGGGTTTAGGGTTTAGGGTTTAGGGTTTAGGGTTTAGGGTTTAGGGTTTAGGGTTTAGGGTTTAGGGTTTAGGGTTTAGGGTTTAGGGTTTAGGGTTTAGGGTTTAGGGTTTAGGGTTTAGGGTTTAGGGTTTAGGGTTTAGGGTTTAGGGTTTAGGGTTTAGGGTTTAGGGTTTAGGGTTTAGGGTTTAGGGTTTAGGGTTTAGGGTTTAGGGTTTAGGGTTTAGGGTTTAGGGTTTCAGGGTTTAGGGTTTAGGGTTTAGGGTTTAGGGTTTAGGGTTTAGGGTTTAGGGTTTAGGGTTTAGGGTTTAGGGTTTAGGGTTTAGGGTTTAGGGTTTAGGGTTTAGGGTTTAGGGTTTAGGGTTTAGGGTTTAGGGTTTAGGGTTTAGGGTTTAGGGTTTAGGGTTTAGGGTTTAGGGTTTAGGGTTTAGGGTTTAGGGTTTAGGGTTTAGGGTTTAGGGTTTAGGGTTTAGGGTTTAGGGTTTAGGGTTTAGGGTTTAGGGTTTAGGGTTTAGGGTTTAGGGTTTAGGGTTTAGGGTTTAGGGTTTAGGGTTTAGGGTTTAGGGTTTAGGGTTTAGGGTTTAGGGTTTAGGGTTTAGGGTTTAGGGTTTAGGGTTTAGGGTTTAGGGTTTAGGGTTTAGGGTTTAGGGTTTAGGGTTTAGGGTTTAGGGTTTAGGGTTTAGGGTTTAGGGTTTAGGGTTTAGGGTTTAGGGTTTAGGGTTTAGGGTTTAGGGTTTAGGGTTTAGGGTTTAGGGTTTAGGGTTTAGGGTTTAGGGTTTAGGGTTTAGGGTTTAGGGTTTAGGGTTTAGGGTTTAGGGTTTAGGGTTTAGGGTTTAGGGTTTAGGGTTTAGGGTTTAGGGTTTAGGGTTTAGGGTTTAGGGTTTAGGGTTTAGGGTTTAGGGTTTAGGGTTTAGGGTTTAGGGTTTAGGGTTTAGGGTTTAGGGTTTAGGGTTTAGGGTTTAGGGTTTAGGGTTTAGGGTTTAGGGTTTAGGGTTTAGGGTTTAGGGTTTAGGGTTTAGGGTTTAGGGTTTAGGGTTTAGGGTTTAGGGTTTAGGGTTTAGGGTTTAGGGTTTAGGGTTTAGGGTTTAGGGTTTAGGGTTTAGGGTTTAGGGTTTAGGGTTTAGGGTTTAGGGTTTAGGGTTTAGGGTTTAGGGTTTAGGGTTTAGGGTTTAGGGTTTAGGGTTTAGGGTTTAGGGTTTAGGGTTTAGGGTTTAGGGTTTAGGGTTTAGGGTTTAGGGTTTAGGGTTTAGGGTTTAGGGTTTAGGGTTTAGGGTTTAGGGTTTAGGGTTTAGGGTTTAGGGTTTAGGGTTTAGGGTTTAGGGTTTAGGGTTTAGGGTTTAGGGTTTAGGGTTTAGGGTTTAGGGTTTAGGGTTTAGGGTTTAGGGTTTAGGGTTTAGGGTTTAGGGTTTAGGGTTTAGGGTTTAGGGTTTAGGGTTTAGGGTTTAGGGTTTAGGGTTTAGGGTTTAGGGTTTAGGGTTTAGGGTTTAGGGTTTAGGGTTTAGGGTTTAGGGTTTAGGGTTTAGGGTTTAGGGTTTAGGGTTTAGGGTTTAGGGTTTAGGGTTTAGGGTTTAGGGTTTAGGGTTTAGGGTTTAGGGTTTAGGGTTTAGGGTTTAGGGTTTAGGGTTTAGGGTTTAGGGTTTAGGGTTTAGGGTTTAGGGTTTAGGGTTTAGGGTTTAGGGTTTAGGGTTTAGGGTTTAGGGTTTAGGGTTTAGGGTTTAGGGTTTAGGGTTTAGGGTTTAGGGTTTAGGGTTTAGGGTTTAGGGTTTAGGGTTTAGGGTTTAGGGTTTAGGGTTTAGGGTTTAGGGTTTAGGGTTTAGGGTTTAGGGTTTAGGGTTTAGGGTTTAGGGTTTAGGGTTTAGGGTTTAGGGTTTAGGGTTTAGGGTTTAGGGTTTAGGGTTTAGGGTTTAGGGTTTAGGGTTTAGGGTTTAGGGTTTAGGGTTTAGGGTTTAGGGTTTAGGGTTTAGGGTTTAGGGTTTAGGGTTTAGGGTTTAGGGTTTAGGGTTTAGGGTTTAGGGTTTAGGGTTTAGGGTTTAGGGTTTAGGGTTTAGGGTTTAGGGTTTAGGGTTTAGGGTTTAGGGTTTAGGGTTTAGGGTTTAGGGTTTAGGGTTTAGGGTTTAGGGTTTAGGGTTTAGGGTTTAGGGTTTAGGGTTTAGGGTTTAGGGTTTAGGGTTTAGGGTTTAGGGTTTAGGGTTTAGGGTTTAGGGTTTAGGGTTTAGGGTTTAGGGTTTAGGGTTTAGGGTTTAGGGTTTAGGGTTTAGGGTTTAGGGTTTAGGGTTTAGGGTTTAGGGTTTAGGGTTTAGGGTTTAGGGTTTAGGGTTTAGGGTTTAGGGTTTAGGGTTTAGGGTTTAGGGTTTAGGGTTTAGGGTTTAGGGTTTAGGGTTTAGGGTTTAGGGTTTAGGGTTTAGGGTTTAGGGTTTAGGGTTTAGGGTTTAGGGTTTAGGGTTTAGGGTTTAGGGTTTAGGGTTTAGGGTTTAGGGTTTAGGGTTTAGGGTTTAGGGTTTAGGGTTTAGGGTTTAGGGTTTAGGGTTTAGGGTTTAGGGTTTAGGGTTTAGGGTTTAGGGTTTAGGGTTTAGGGTTTAGGGTTTAGGGTTTAGGGTTTAGGGTTTAGGGTTTAGGGTTTAGGGTTTAGGGTTTAGGGTTTAGGGTTTAGGGTTTAGGGTTTAGGGTTTAGGGTTTAGGGTTTAGGGTTTAGGGTTTAGGGTTTAGGGTTTAGGGTTTAGGGTTTAGGGTTTAGGGTTTAGGGTTTAGGGTTTAGGGTTTAGGGTTTAGGGTTTAGGGTTTAGGGTTTAGGGTTTAGGGTTTAGGGTTTAGGGTTTAGGGTTTAGGGTTTAGGGTTTAGGGTTTAGGGTTTAGGGTTTAGGGTTTAGGGTTTAGGGTTTAGGGTTTAGGGTTTAGGGTTTAGGGTTTAGGGTTTAGGGTTTAGGGTTTAGGGTTTAGGGTTTAGGGTTTAGGGTTTAGGGTTTAGGGTTTAGGGTTTAGGGTTTAGGGTTTAGGGTTTAGGGTTTAGGGTTTAGGGTTTAGGGTTTAGGGTTTAGGGTTTAGGGTTTAGGGTTTAGGGTTTAGGGTTTAGGGTTTAGGGTTTAGGGTTTAGGGTTTAGGGTTTAGGGTTTAGGGTTTAGGGTTTAGGGTTTAGGGTTTAGGGTTTAGGGTTTAGGGTTTAGGGTTTAGGGTTTAGGGTTTAGGGTTTAGGGTTTAGGGTTTAGGGTTTAGGGTTTAGGGTTTAGGGTTTAGGGTTTAGGGTTTAGGGTTTAGGGTTTAGGGTTTAGGGTTTAGGGTTTAGGGTTTAGGGTTTAGGGTTTAGGGTTTAGGGTTTAGGGTTTAGGGTTTAGGGTTTAGGGTTTAGGGTTTAGGGTTTAGGGTTTAGGGTTTAGGGTTTAGGGTTTAGGGTTTAGGGTTTAGGGTTTAGGGTTTAGGGTTTAGGGTTTAGGGTTTAGGGTTTAGGGTTTAGGGTTTAGGGTTTAGGGTTTAGGGTTTAGGGTTTAGGGTTTAGGGTTTAGGGTTTAGGGTTTAGGGTTTAGGGTTTAGGGTTTAGGGTTTAGGGTTTAGGGTTTAGGGTTTAGGGTTTAGGGTTTAGGGTTTAGGGTTTAGGGTTTAGGGTTTAGGGTTTAGGGTTTAGGGTTTAGGGTTTAGGGTTTAGGGTTTAGGGTTTAGGGTTTAGGGTTTAGGGTTTAGGGTTTAGGGTTTAGGGTTTAGGGTTTAGGGTTTAGGGTTTAGGGTTTAGGGTTTAGGGTTTAGGGTTTAGGGTTTAGGGTTTAGGGTTTAGGGTTTAGGGTTTAGGGTTTAGGGTTTAGGGTTTAGGGTTTAGGGTTTAGGGTTTAGGGTTTAGGGTTTAGGGTTTAGGGTTTAGGGTTTAGGGTTTAGGGTTTAGGGTTTAGGGTTTAGGGTTTAGGGTTTAGGGTTTAGGGTTTAGGGTTTAGGGTTTAGGGTTTAGGGTTTAGGGTTTAGGGTTTAGGGTTTAGGGTTTAGGGTTTAGGGTTTAGGGTTTAGGGTTTAGGGTTTAGGGTTTAGGGTTTAGGGTTTAGGGTTTAGGGTTTAGGGTTTAGGGTTTAGGGTTTAGGGTTTAGGGTTTAGGGTTTAGGGTTTAGGGTTTAGGGTTTAGGGTTTAGGGTTTAGGGTTTAGGGTTTAGGGTTTAGGGTTTAGGGTTTAGGGTTTAGGGTTTAGGGTTTAGGGTTTAGGGTTTAGGGTTTAGGGTTTAGGGTTTAGGGTTTAGGGTTTAGGGTTTAGGGTTTAGGGTTTAGGGTTTAGGGTTTAGGGTTTAGGGTTTAGGGTTTAGGGTTTAGGGTTTAGGGTTTAGGGTTTAGGGTTTAGGGTTTAGGGTTTAGGGTTTAGGGTTTAGGGTTTAGGGTTTAGGGTTTAGGGTTTAGGGTTTAGGGTTTAGGGTTTAGGGTTTAGGGTTTAGGGTTTAGGGTTTAGGGTTTAGGGTTTAGGGTTTAGGGTTTAGGGTTTAGGGTTTAGGGTTTAGGGTTTAGGGTTTAGGGTTTAGGGTTTAGGGTTTAGGGTTTAGGGTTTAGGGTTTAGGGTTTAGGGTTTAGGGTTTAGGGTTTAGGGTTTAGGGTTTAGGGTTTAGGGTTTAGGGTTTAGGGTTTAGGGTTTAGGGTTTAGGGTTTAGGGTTTAGGGTTTAGGGTTTAGGGTTTAGGGTTTAGGGTTTAGGGTTTAGGGTTTAGGGTTTAGGGTTTAGGGTTTAGGGTTTAGGGTTTAGGGTTTAGGGTTTAGGGTTTAGGGTTTAGGGTTTAGGGTTTAGGGTTTAGGGTTTAGGGTTTAGGGTTTAGGGTTTAGGGTTTAGGGTTTAGGGTTTAGGGTTTAGGGTTTAGGGTTTAGGGTTTAGGGTTTAGGGTTTAGGGTTTAGGGTTTAGGGTTTAGGGTTTAGGGTTTAGGGTTTAGG
>CM051468.1:1143853-1428853 GCA_028015225.1 Carex myosuroides
TGAAATGCTAATAGATATTATGCTTAATCTTGTTGTTAAAGCGGATGCCATCACCTACAATATATTGTTAGAGGGAGGGGGATTTGAGCCATGGCAAGGGGAGAGCAATAAGGACATGCTGAGGGGCAAAAAGAGAAACGCTGCTTTATTTATTTAGTTTTTTCAAAATTATTCACTAATCTCTGTACCTGAAATATTGGTTCGGTACATCCAAATTTATTTATTTTTGCTAAAATTTCACTCATGATTAAGCATTAGCATCTGTGTCTATGATGTCATTGATTTCTCTGCTCAAAGTCCAGTCAATCTCATATGTTTACAAGTGCCACTTTTGATTATATAAGGGCGAGAAGTTGATTTTGTTAGCTCAGACAACCTTGCTGTCACAGCTAGCTGGTCAGACAGCAGTTCAGAATCTGGTAATATCTCATTTTCTTCTTGGAAAAAGTTTCCCAATTGCAGTTTTTGTTCCTTACCAACTGGTACACCATGTTGTGTAGTTAACCCAATTTTTCCATACTGCAGCATATATCACATTGTGGTACACTGTTACTGTATGAGGTCGTAAAGTATCAATATTACGTGATATGATCTTAAGAAATGCGACATGAAATTGCCACTTAGACGATAGTAATGTATTTTAATTGGTAGTTACACTAAATTGATAATGCTTTAAAATTGAACAGAACAGTTCTTTTCTATCTCATTAACCCAATTGTTAATTATAATTTTCAGCACTATACTAAAAGGTTTTTTGTCATGCCTACACACATGCAAATAACTGGAAAATGTTATATATGCAAAAATTCTGAACTATTCAGATGCCATTTTCTTAATCAGAGAGTACTGCATCGGAGAGCAAGGCATGCAGAAGGAGATGAATGGAGATCTGTGTAACGCCATGTAATTTGAGTTACGATCTATATAATGTGCATTACTCTAATTAAAACAATAACTTCCAAATAACCACCTTGCACATAGCGTCTTTTCGCCCCTGCAGATAGCAACTCCCCCTTTTAAACACTGCTTCGATAATAATTTATCCAATCTGTCACGTACTCTCTCTCTCTCCGCTTTCTTCACAGCAATTAGAATGGAGACCCCTATTTAATTAATCCATCTTTCCTTCGTAGCACCCACAGGATACCCAAGCCGCATCCTTCATGGCAAAATCAAATCCTGAAATTAAGGTATCCCAATTTAATTTATATTTAATTTGTGGTTAGCAAGTAGATTAAATATTTGCTTCTATTGATTTATTTGATAAATTATCTAATAATTATATATCTTCTGAAAATTATCTAATTGATAAGATGTCTTATATATTTATTATTTGATATAATCTCTAGATCATGTAATCGGTGGAATTGAAGAATGATTTCGATTGTAAGAAAGTTATGGAATTTCATAAATCTATTTATTAAACGATAATAAAATAATTCTTATATTTGTATTTTGTCTGTTTTTATTTTTGTCGGAATCGGCAAGAGAAAGATTGTTCTTTTAAATATGTTTCAATTTTTCCTTGTTATTTTAGACTACGTACAATGATGAGGAGGTTTAATCATCTCATCTCATGTAACATAAGTTAATTTCGTACTACTTATATATATATATATATATATATATATATATATACCTTCATCTGTACAATTCAGATATTGAGTTTAATTAATTTGATTCATAACGCAGAGTTTGATAATAGAGGTTATTAACCGATTAATATTTGTGCTATCGAGTAACTTCAATTAGTTTAAGTTTTCACCAAAGTTCGAAAATTTCATAAATATAACTTCAGTTTTCAATTAGTTGGACTAACTTCAATTAGTTCATTATATGGTAAATTTTCATCGAAGACCCTGAGAGTTATTCACCAGTGACTTTATTATAAAGGAGTCTAGTTCTAATCTTAATAATTATAATTTGTTCAATGAGAAATGTGTATAAAATATTAATTTAAAAATCATGTTTCGTGGTCTAGATCCGAGTAGCGAAATAAGGAGAGTCGTAGAGGCAACAATGAACTACTCCACGACAACAGGTACGGGTTTTTTGTATATTGTCAAATTGTTACTTACCGTTTTGTTTGCATTTATTTATTTATGGAATTATGCATGTTGAATCGAACAATCTCTTTGCCTTTGTTTAGAGAATACTAGGATAGAATTATTCGTTTGATCAACGGATTTATAGGATGTGTTGTGTTGAGTATGACCTTTGTGTGATTAAACTAACGAACGTGGAAAAGTATTGGATAAGTTAAAGGAAAGTGGCCAATGTGCGTTGAATGCATGTTGGAATGTATACATTGGGTCTAGTATCCGACTGGACCCCTCGTTAACGTGGCGTTGGTTGGACTTCCCGTCACAGGTCAATATCCTGCTGTGGTTCGAGTCCTCGTGGAGTGAGACAGTTGAACTAGTGGTGGTTCGAGTCCCCCTAGTAAGACACTAATAGTTGGGGTGGTTCGAGTCCCCCTGTTGAGGCAAAGAAGATCTAGCGGTGGTTCGAGTCCCCGCCTAATGGCATGGCCAAGATCTAGTAGGGTTTGAGTCCCCTTGGTGAGGCAGTTAAAAACTTGAAAGATAACTAGAAAAGTGTGTGCGTGTGTGTGTGTCTGTGTGTGTTTTAAATATGCATTAGTAAGATAGCATGTGAGCATACAATTTTAATATATTGTTTGTGTTAATAAGTGAATTTGACAAACTCCGGTACTGGAACTAAATCCTGTACTGAGAGACTGTTTGATCACTCACCCGTTCCACTTATACGTGGGTTCTAGAAAATGACGAGGCCAGAAATGAGATCAATGAGCGGAGGTAATGAAGAAGGATCCATATTTTGATGAGTAAGAGCAAGCCGAAGGATCCATATTTTGATTGAATGCCACTTATGTTTAATTTTAATTTTGTACGTTTATTTTCTAGTAAATTTGATACACTTGAACAAGCATGGTTGTTTGTCGTATTTCCAACCATATCTGTCATGATCATTGTTGTAAGCCTTTTATATTAGAAATTACTGTGGTATTTATGGATGTTATTGATAATGTATGTGATGTGCACATGCCTACGTGTAAATACGTGGCGGGTTGTCTTGTGGTATTTGTTAACTCCTCCTCAAGCTAGGAATGCATACATCGTACAATCTTAGCTTGCTTGTAATTTTCTCAAATGGACCCGGCTCCAAGGCTTTGGTGAAGATATCCGCGAGTTGATCTTCACTTTTTACATATGGTGTTTCAATTTCTTTTGCTTGAACCTTGTCTCTAATAAAGTGGCAATCCACTTCTATATGTTTTGTTCGCTCATGAAATACGGGATTTCAAGCTATATGTCGTGCCGAATTGTTCTCGCAATACATTTTCATCGGTTCTTGAGTTTTAAATCTCATGTCTAATAGGAGTTGATTGATTCATGTTAGTTCACTTGTGGTTGATGTCATGGCACGATATTCAGCTTCGGCTCTTGATCGTGCTATAACATTTTATTTCTTTCTTTTTCATGTGACTAGATTTTCGCCTACAAATGTGCAAAAACCAGTTGTCGATTTTCTATCGAAGCTTCCGGCCCAATCTGCACCGGAATAGCCACATATATTATTCGAATTATTATTTTCCATCCAAATATCTTTACCGAGATTATTTTTTAAAAACCTCAAAATTCTATTTACCACTTCTAAATGTGGTGTTCTTGATGAGTGCATGAACATACTAATTTGACTTATAGAAAATGAAATATTCGGACGAGTAACCGTTAGATAGATCAATTTTCCAACAAGTCTTGAAATTGATTTATGTCTTTCAAAGGTTCACCATCTTCACTATTTAATTTGCATTTGTTGTTAATTGGGGTAGAGGTCAGTTTACATCCTAGCTTACCGGTTTCTTTTAATAAAGAAAATGTATATTTTCTTTGAGAAATAAAAAGTCCTTTATCCCAAGAGGCTATCTCTATTTCTTAAAAATATTTAAATCTTTTATGTCAAATTTTTTTCTTTTAGTTGTTTCTTATTTTTTTGAATTTGCTCTAAATTATTTCCGGTAATTATGATGTCATCTATATATATACTAAAATGAGAGTTGTATTGATACCATCACATTTAGTAAATAAAGAATGATTGGCATTACTAATTTTGAAATTACAAGAAATTAAATAAGAGCTAAGTTTGCCATACCATGCCCGTGAAAATTGCTTCAATCCATAAATTGATTTATTAAGCTTACAAGCCAAGTTAGAGTTGTTTTACAATTTATGACCAGGTGGTAGTGTCATATATACCTCTTCTTCAAGTGTTCCTTGAAGAAAGATATTTTTGACATCCATTTGGTAGAGGTCCCAACCATTGTTTATGACAATAGAAATTAAAATTCTTACTGTATTCATTTTTGCCACCGGTGCAAAGGTTTCATTATTGTTTATGCCATAGGTTTGGGTAAATTCGTTAGCTACACTATTATATTTGATTTTATATACCCATTTACAACCAACCGATTTTTTATGTTTTGGAAGGCGGGCAATTTTCCAAGTTTCATTTTGTTCTAAGGTTTTTAATTTCTCATCCATAGCCATGCACCAAATTGGACTTTTAATTGTTTCTTGGTAATTTTTTTGGTTCCAATTATTTTTCAATATTAGTGAGACGTGTGGTATTCGGTTGAAATATTGTCATATGACAAAAAAATTTCTATTGGATATTGTACCAAATAGGTTACATAGTCTCTAAGTCTAGTTGATGGTTGTTGTTCCCTAGATGATCTTTTAACTGTTAAATTTTTTTCCGTTTCATTTTCATTTGTGTTATTAATAGTCTCATTTCTTGATTATTATTCTCAACTTGACGGTTATTTCTAGGAACAAAACTCAAATTATCTAAGTAATGCAATACTATTTTGTCTTTTTGATTATTTGAATATTGTTGATGAATTGTTTCTTTTTCTTTGAAATATGATTTATTTTCAAAAAATGTAACATTTCTAGAAAGATATAATTTTTTATTAATTGGATCTTGGCATTTATAACATTTTTTATAAGATGAGTATCCTAAGAAAATAGTTTTTTGTGATACAAATTCAAGTTTGTCACTTCTTTTGATATGCACGAAGCTTGTACAACCAAATACTCTCATATGGTCATAAGTGATTTTTTGTTGATAAAGAATTTCTAATGGACTTTGTTTTCTAAAATAACACTAGGTAATCTATTGATTAAATGAGTGGCACAAAGTACGACATCCGACCAATATATTTGAAAATTTTATTTTGAAATAAAGATCGTGTCATCTCTTATAAGTGTCTATTTTTTCTTTCCTACTTCATTTTTTAGGGAGTATTTATACAATTTGTTTGGTGTATAATACCTTTTTCTCTAAAGAGATTTGAATTTTTTTTATTCATAAATTCGGTTCCATTATCCGATATAAAAATTTTTAGTTTTGCATTAAATTGTGTTTCTATAAGGCATAAAAATTCATAAAAACAATCAAACACTTTATCTATAGATTTAAGTAAATATAGCCAAGTTGCTCTTGAAAAATCATTAATAAATAAAATAAAGTATTTGAATTCATTATATGAATCAATTGGAACTAGTCCACATACATCGGAATGTACTAAATAAAAAATAGCTTTACTTTTGCTAGTAGAAAGAGAAAAATGAAGCTTTGTTTTTGCCAACTTGCAAATTTCACAATTAGTACAATTCAAATTTTAAATTCTAAGATATTATTTAAAATCTTGTTCGAAGGATGCCCAAGTCTCTTATGCCAAATATCAGTGTTAACAAATGTTGCGGAAGCACAAAGATTTAATTTGTTGGAGTTCAAAATATAGTGTCCATTTTTAAGAAATCCTTCACCAATCTTGACGCCGATTTTCCAGTCCTGAAATACAATATTTTTGCAAGAAAATATTGCATGACAATTTAATTCTTGTGTTAATTTATTTATAGAAAGTAAGTTTACGGAAAATGTCTCTAAATACAAAACACTTTTACTTAATTTGTTTGTTACACAAGTTAATTTCTTCTATACCATTTATTTTTGCCTTTATACCGTTTGCAACCAATACATATTTATTACCATTGGTCGGGTTGAGGTTTAACTATAGTTGTTTGTTACCAAACATATGGTCTATTGCACCACTATCTATAATTATTTGATTAAAAAATAAATCTTTTGAGTTAGAGGCAATACTACATGCACTTGGAGTTTTTTGGTTGTTTAGCAGCGCAGAAAGTTGTTGCAAAAGTTGTTGCATTTGATCTCCATGGCTTGACCCGCTTGAAAGGCCCATTTGCAATCAAATTGCTCTCCGACCCGTTCCAGGGTGACCTGCCAGCGACCAAGGCTGCTCCAGGGGCCATAACGGGTACAAATTGGCTATTGGGTCCGTTAACAGCCCAACCGGGTCGGCCACTCCCCCAACCGGGTCCGCCAATGCTTCCGGGTCCGCCAGTGGTTAAACCGGATCTGCCAGGGTTGAAATTAGATCCATTGGTAGTTTGAGTCATGTTATTGGGTCCAAACCCACTTCCAGATGGACCCACTAGCCCATTAAACCCTTTATCTTCATTAGAAACAGCGTAACTTCAGTTTTGTTCACTGTTTTTCTCACAATTTCAATTTTGATCATTGTTTTTGAATTGTTTTGGTCTGACATGGGGATAAAGATGCCAACACCTATCCTGAGTGTGACCATCCTTTTTACAGTAGTTACATTCTCATTTTTAGATTGATTTGGGCGATTTTGAAAGCTAGGGTTTTGATTAAAATTGGAATTTTTTACCGCTAAGCCATGGTTCTCGTGTCCCTCATGGCTTGCAGTTTGTGGACTATTCATAGCAAGCCTGCTACTTTCCTCTTGTTGGATTAAACTTTTAATTTGAGAATAAGAAGGAAGAGGTACCGTAGTCATAATTTGAGATTTTACGGCTTCATAGCTCGGGTTTAGACCCGCGAGGTACTGAAAAATATCATTCTCTTCAGCTTGCCTTTGGAGTGTGGCCAGATCTGTTGTTATTGGCCAATAGGATCGAAGCTCATTTCATTTTTTCTCAAGAGCACTAAGGTGCTCCGTATGGCTTCTCGACCCTTGTTTTTCTTTTGAATTTCCTACATGAGTTGATAAATATGTGAGAAATTATTTTGCTGACCATACATAGATTTTACCGCTTCCCATAAATCATGTGCTATTTTGGCCATCATAAAGAGGCCGCATACAGCCGGCTCCATGGAGTTTAGTAGAAAGGTGATGATTCGATCGTTGTTCTCCATTGTGTTGTTGTCGTTGTTTCTTCGAGAGTTATCTTGTTTGGATCTTTGATTTCTGGTTTTTTATTTTCACCAGTGATGTATTCTAACATCTCTCGACCACTCAGGGCCCTGGATGCTGCTCTCACCCATGACACGTAATTTTTGCCATTGAGCAAGGTATTTGTTAGCTTCGAGAAGTTTATTGCTTCTTCTTGAGCCATTTTTCTTGTTGAAATTTGTTGTTCCTGTTTTTTCGATTTTTTTTGGTAACAAAGTCTTTTGCTCTGATACCATGTTAATTTTTGTAAGAGAGAAGAGAAGAGATTTAAGAAAGCAAATTATTATTGCAAACTTATTTTCAGCTTTACATGTATCTCTATTTATAGAAGAAATAAGAAAACTAGCCGTTACACTATGAACCTATTCTATTTATTACAAGCACTATCTCCTAGTCTATTAATTACATGGCACTATTCCCTACAACTATCCGTTATAAATAAAATTTGAAAACTATTCCGTTTATTTTAATAAGTACTAAGATAGTACTGTGTAGGTAAAGCAGAGCTACATCACTCTCACAACCAAAAATTGGGTGAGTTTAAGAACACCCTAGTCCTACTCTTGATACTAATATATCTTAGCACTAGTACACATTTTACAATCTAGAAGCATGAATCTATTATTGTACATACCCTTGTAATCAAAGCATGGAAATAAAATACAATAATTAGAGGATGAAGATCAACTTAGCAAGTAGCAAAGCAATCAAATGTTCAAATAGTTTGTTTGTGAAAAGAATAATAATACAGAAAATAAAAAGCAAATTTAATGGAAGGAGGACAATGGAATATATCCGTATGTATTTTTGCTTTACTTTCCATGTGTGCAAGTACACAAATACATCATATATATTACAAATAATAGACGCCCCCCACCCACCCACCCCCCCCCCCCCCCCCCCCCCCTCCCAAATAAAAAAATAAAAATAAAAAGATGAATTAGAGTTTATAAATATTTAAAAGTTGTTATACCATTTTGGTGCATAACATCCGTTCCACTTTCTCCCCAACCCCACCCAAGAACCTTGCTTCCTTCGCTATGACATCAGCAAGCTTCTTTAGTACAAACTGCACAATCACCTCTGCCATTTCTGTTTCGCTCGCTCTCTCTTTTGAAATTAATGTGCACCAGTGTAAGAGGATATTATTAATTAGCCAGAGCCGATTAGATGGCTCATTATATCTGTCTAGACTGCGGGGTGTTATTTTCACACTAAAATTAATAATATATCAGTGGCTTCATTTACTAAGAAGACCACAATTTGGGGTCTCTGTCTCTGTCTCTGTGTGTCTCATGGAAGCAAGTTATTCTATATGGTCTCTGTCTCTAACTTCACTTGAATAAGGAAGCTAATCTTTGATGGTTCCCTTACACAACATTCAGAATGGAAAGACTACATATGGCAATATATTATATATATATATACATTATTAGCGAATTACATTACTCACTCTTATACGTTACTGAAAATATTTCTTCTTTTTTTTCATAAGGAAAATTGGTTTTATGTACAAAAAGACTGGATAAACTTGACAAGAAGATAAAAGAAAAGAGAGAAAAAAAAATAAGAAGAAAGCTGTAACGTGCTTTTGTTTAGTTTGTTTAGATTTGTACTCATCCACACTTGTTAGTTAAAATGTTGGAAATTTCAGATGGATAAAGAAACAAAAAACAGAGACAAGAGAATATTTGCTGCAGAAATAAACTCTTCTATTGCATTAATTTCGGATACAAAGTACATCTGAATATATAGCTAAACATTAATCTAAATAAGGACTCCACTAACCCTACTACATTCTATTTCTGCCTAGTGTAAATAAGGAAACCACTTTCTCCACCAACTACACTAATTATAGAACTTCTAATACAAATACACCTACAGACTCCTATTTTTGATACACACGCATTCTCCACTGTTTCTAATTTTAGTGTTACCAATTTTGGATCAATATTCAACATAAAATGCCCAATCGATGCATGGAACAAGAAGAGAAAAACAAGTAATTAATAATTTAAAATTGATAACTTGTAGTTCATCCAGAAATGTCACTTTCGCGTATGGACAAGCTTCCGCACCATTGTAATCATGCATGCATGTTACTGCTCGGAGAACTCACCTTTTACTTTATTCTATTTTATTCTATATTTCGAAATTTTATTGGCTATTGTGCAAACTTTTTTTTTTTTATTGAAGTGTGCCTACTTTGTTAAAGCTAATTATGCTTTACACGCGAAATCATGGCAGAAGGGATTTGAAGTTGGAATTCGGCCGAAAGCATTATGACCCTTAAATAGTAAATAAAAGATAGCGTATTGTTCAGTATACTAAAATTTTAATGAACTTAAATTTTCTGTTGTTGCATATATCTATACGATTCCTGTTATTTTAAATAGCGGCAAACAGTGTGTTGGCCTATCTTGTTTTGGTATAGTGTTTTAGGTTGTGTTCTTAGTGGGAAAGAGAGAGGAAGGAGAAGAAAGATGGGTGCTGAAAATCTCTAGAAAATTCTCTCACATCATTAATTAATCATTGTTTTGTTACAAATAAAACAATTCCCGCATTAGACCTTAAATGGACCATTTACAACATCAAAATTACTTCTATAACCCATCTAAACACTCCTAAACATAACCCAATAGTTATATTAATATATAACCAAGAACCCACTATTTTTTCATATTCCATCTCAATTAGTAACACAAAATAAACACTATATCAAACTCCAGAAAAATTAATTTCAACACTTCCCCTTAATATTTTTGTTTGTCATGCCCAATACTTCCTGAGATAAACAAACTTGTCCCATGAAAGTGCTTCGGTGAAGATGTCCGCCAATCGATATATAATGATGTTTGAGATTGATGTGCTTTGTTCAGCTATTGAACATAATGATGTTTGAGATTTATTCATATTCTATTGCTTCCCATGCTTGATAAGAATTTATTCATATTCTACTGCTTCTCGAAAATAATGATGTTTGAGATTGATGTGCTTTGTTCAACTATTGAACATCGAATTCTTCGACATGGCAATGGCGGATTTGCTGTCACAAAAGAGCATTGTGGCCGCATCTTGTTTCTCCCCCATATCTTCTAAAAGCTTTCGCAATCAAACAACTTGCTTAGTTGTCTCATGACTTGCCGACACATATTAGGCTTCCGCAGAAGAATGAGCCACTCTCTCTTACTTCTTAGAGGCCCACAAGAATACTCCCGATCTGAGAATAAGTGAATACCCAGACGTACTCTTCATATCCGTATTTCCGGCCCAATTACTATCAGGGGCTAGCCCTAGACTCGAAAATTTAAATGATAGCACTTGCATCTAGATTCGAAAATTTGGAAAGGCATTCCTTGAAATAAGTTTTTTAATAAACCAAGTGCTAGAGCCTAGTGGGATCGATGGAACTTTCAGGTATTATATATATACGGTTTGTGACATTATACAAGAAATAAAATAAATAAATCCAAAATATAAATTCTGTTCGAGAACAATTCAGAAATAAGAAGAATTTTATATGTAATATTTCTTTAGCTATTGTTACAATAAAGTTCGGATTCGTTACAAAAATACACGACTGATGAGCGGACTATTTATCTCAGATTGCAATGTGTAACATTAAATTGGTTGATTGGGATGGCAATTTGGAGAGGTGAAGTGAATTGTTTTAAATTACATCCGATCAATTAATATTGGATGGTGCGAGTCAATCCTAACCAATTAAAATTCTATAGATGCTAACTTCATGCAAATAAATCCCTACATGCATTTTTTATTTTAATTAATTGACACAAGAATTATAATTAATTTGTAAAATATTCAGCATTAATTTTTATTTTCTTATAACGATCATATATAACATCGAGGCCAACTCGACAACCGTGCTACCGCAGCTACCTGGTCTGACAGCGGTTAATATTCAGCATCACCTTCGGCACGTAATTTGGCAATTAATCTTTTTCAATTACTTGAACAAATTAATCTTTTTCAATATACATTACATAGATAAAAATAAAAAAAATACTAGTACAAATAATTTATTTTTGTGGCTGTGTGAGCATTTCTCTCTATGTCCTGTTGATGAAGCACTCTTCCATGCTGGTTAATTTATTTGTTCTTGTTTATTCATCATTACTTTATTGTATTGATTTGAAGATTGCATATTTTATTGTTTTATTCAATCACCTAAATGAAAATTTCATTTCAGTATAAACACAAATATGAGTAACTTGCTTATTAAATTAATGCAGAACTTATTTTATTTAATTTTTCTGAATAGATATGTAACATCTCGTAATTTTGATAATCTTTCTAAAAAGTGATTTGGAAATCTATTTGCAATATTGAAAAAGTGTTAGATTAAATTTATAAAATTCGAACTCATTTGTGATGTTCAAAAGATTAAAGGTTCAAAAACCGATCAATTACACTTATTATAATTAATTAATATTGGATTTGGAGAGGTGAAGTGAAAATATTGTTTTATACATCCGATCAATTAATATTGGATGGTGCGAGTCAATTCTAACCAATTAAAATTCTATATATACTAACTTCATGCAAATAAATTCCTCCTTGCATTTTTTATTTAATTGACACAAGAATTATAATTAATTTGTAAAATATTCTGCATTAATTTTTATTTTCTTATAACGATCATATATAACAGTGAGGCCAACTCGACAACCGTGCCACCGCAACTAGCTGGTCTGACAGCGGTTAATATTCAGCATCACCTTCGGCACGTAATTTGCCAATTAATCTTTTTCAATTACTTGAACAAATTAATCTTTTTCAATATACATTAGAAAGATAAAAAAAAAAATACTAGTACCAATAATTTATTTTTGTGTGAGCATTTCTCTCTATGTCCTGTTGATGAAACACTCTTCCATGCTGGTTAATTTATTTATTCATCATTACTTTATTGTATTGATTTGAAGATTGCATATTTTATTGTTTTATTCAATGACCTAAATGAAAAATTCATTTCAGTATAAACACAAATATGAGTAAGTTTCTTGTTAAATTAATTCAGAACTTATTTGATTTAATTTTTCTGAATAGATATGTAACATCTCGTAATTTTGATCATCTTTCTAAAAAGTGATTTGGAGATCTATTTGCAATATTGAAAAATTGTTAGATTAAAGTTATAAAATTTGAACTCATTTGTGATGTTCAAGAGTTCAAAGGTTCAAAAACCGAACTGGACATCAACCCAATGAAGTTTTGAGTCAACAGATTACTAATCAGATTTGTGTTTAGTAGATCTTTATTAGATATAGGTTTGGATGAAAATATGGTTTAATATACTTTATAACTAATTTATATATAAAGTAAACAAAAGAAAAAGAGGAAAAACAAATACATGATAGGTGTATTTTATATACACCGTCGATCTAGTTTTTATCATAAAATAACACCAAATATCTTGTATTTTGGATATAAAGCGAATATAATACACCAAGAATCAAGTTACTGCGTTCGCTCGATGTTTCAATGCAGGAAACAGTGCAGAATGATGAAAAACTGTCCAATGCGGACGCATTATCCACCAGTGCGGACGCACTGGGTACTTAGCCAATTTTTCAGCAGCGCAGACCTCACAGACGAAAAGTCCGAGCGTAATGCGGCCGCATTCACCTTCAGTGCGGACGCATTCACTACTTAGCCGATTTTTGCGACTTTCGGAATTAACCAGAAAACAGAAGTTCAATGTCAATGCGGACGCACTCACAGCCAGTGCGGACGCACTCAGTACTTAGACTATTTTTGAAATCTTCGGATTCTTTGGAAAACAGAAAAACATCCCAGTGCGGACGCACTAAGATCCAGTGCGGACGCACTCATGAAATTTTGCAGAAAATCCAGAAAAGGAGACTTGGAACCAAAGGAGATTTGGAGTCGATGCGACCCAGACCACCCGCACTCAACTCCAGTGCGGACGCACTGGACTCGCAGACAGCCAGAAATTTGCATTTTCAAGAGGTTTTCTATTCTTGGCTTCCAAGGAACCCGTTTTAGAAGGCCAAAAATAGCCATGGCAGTCTGAGGAGTGCACCCACTAACTCCACTTCTATCCTCTAAATTGGGCAAGGCCTTTGGCTATAAAAGAGGAAGAATTTCATCTCTCTGGGGATCCATTATTGTACATATCCATTATTATATCCATTTTCCACAATTTGAGAGAGAGAGATCCTGCAGAAATTCTCGAAGTTCCAAGGAAGGAGAAGAAGAAGATTCAAGCAAGGAGTCGGCAAGATCGAGGTTTTAGATCTAAGAAAGGGTGTAATCATTTCTTTATCTTATTTCTTATTGTTTTTGCCAATCTTTGTTATGGATCTCTCCAAGAGAGAGTAGTTCTCTTTCTAGGGGTTTAGGTCAATGCATGAACTTGTTTAATTCTAGATTATTCGGATATTTGTTTTTATTATGATTGTGTTATCGGATTTGATTGTTAATTTCTGTGATTTATTCTTTATGAATTTCATTAGTACTCGTTCCTTTGAGTTCACCTGGTTAGGGTTTATTGAATTGAAGTAGTTTTGAAATCCCGTTGATCGGGTCTTTCCGCTTTAAGTTTATTAAATTCCGGCATTGGTCATGAGGAGACTACTAATTGAAACCATAAAGACACACCTTAGGGTTGGGTTAGAAGCGACCGTACTTTGATATCCAATCCGGAACTATAGAAATTAAGGTTAGGATTTTGGTGAAGGACCGAAAGGAGAAGGCAAATCCTAATTAGGACACCTTAGAACAAATATCGATATATGCTTTGTAGCATGAGATTAAATATCCCTCTAGGTTAGTGACAGCCCTAGAATTCGAGGCACATTAATCCATAAAGCGCAAAGTATTTGTATTAATATTTGTTCCAAAGGCTAACATAGGTTAGAAACCTCATCAAATCAAACATGAATTTAAACAAACCGAATAAATAGAATTAGCAAGGAATTGTAGACCAAATACCCCTAGATCTCCTTAAACTTGAAAACAAACTAATCTTTCTTTCCTTTATTTTATTTACATTTATTGTTTGAAACTCCTCTCTTTCGGGTATTGAACCCAACCTTAGGATTTTAGAACAAACCCCCCCACTTTACTTTTATTGTTTTGTTTTAGAAGTAGTTTTCTTTATTAAAAATTAGTGTTTCCCTCTCTCCCTGCGGATCGACACCTAAATACTAAAATCGATAGGTTGTGCGCTTGCAACTAACCTATTTATTGAGTACGAAGGTTTTATAAATATTAAAGGCAAAAGAGTACAAAATCATTATATCTAAAATACTCAACAAGCTTTTTGGCGCCGTTGCCGGGGAGAATAGGATAGATACTAGTTTTTATTTTAGGAAAGTACTTTTAATTCTTAGTTTCCTTATTTAATTTTCTGCACTTTACTATTCTCTCTCTTTCACATCTTTTCTTCTCTCATAGATTTGAGCGCTGGCACCGGTCACAAGGAGCCAAACCGCGAAGATCAAAGCCGGCGAATCCTCGCTTTCTCAACCAATGGCAGGTCTAGATCCCGAACTAGGCATGCCACGCAACTTTAGAGAGGATGAATTTCCGGAAGGTCTCATCAACCCAAACTTTCACGATCTCAATAACAATCCACCACCTCTTCCTCCACACAACAACCTACCGCCACCACATCCAAACAACAACAACGATCCACCTATTCTCAATAACAATCCTTTGTTCGGTGTCAATCCAAACAACGGAAATGGCCGAAATCGCCAACAAGGCCACCGCTTCGGTTTCATTCCTCAAGGCCAAGATCCACGCGAAATCAAGCCATCTCTCATCCACTTGCTTGGCCAAAGTCAGTTTGGGGGAGCCCTAAACGAAGATCCGCACGCCCACTTGGCGGTATTCGAAGAGTCTTGCGGCACTTTCGCTCGAGAAGGAGAAGAGCTCGACAACCTCAAGCTCAAATGCTTTCATCTATCCCTCCGTGACAATGCAAGGACATGGCTAAGAACCGTGAATCGTGACAACATAAGAAGATGGGACGACATGGAGAAGTTATTCTTAGGAAAATACTTCCCTCCATCCAAAACCCAGCACTTTCGAACGAAAATCACGACCTTCAAGCAAGCCGAGGGAGAATCTTTGACTGAGGCATGGGATAGATGGGCGGAGCTTCAACGCTTGTGCCCTAACCATGGTCTCGACATGTGGTTGCTCTTCCAATTCTTCTTTGCAGGTTGCACAATCGCCACAAAGACTCACTTGAATTCCGCCGCAGGGGGTAATATGTCCAAGATGGATCCCCAACAAGCCATGCTAATGATCGAGGACATGGCAATCAACCAAAGGGAATGGACGGCCGAAAGAAGTGGACGAACCCAAACCACACCGGGACTCCTAAAAACCGACGAAGTTACCGCCTTGAAAGCCCAAATAGATGCCTTGCAACATCAAATGGCACAAATGCAAAATGCCAAATCTGTGACAAAAAAGGCTTCATGCGGCATTTGTGGTGAGGCGACTCATATCACCGCCGATTGCCAAGTCCTCATAGAAGGAGAGGAAGTCGAGCAAGTCAATGCAATGTTCTACAATCAAGGTGATAAGAGGAACGACCCGATCTACAATAAGGTTAGGCCAAATGATAACTCAAATACATACAACCCTCACACAAGGTGGAACCATCCCAATTTCAAGTGGAAGACCGAGAATGACAACTCCAACCAATACCAAGGTAATTCCAATCAATATCAAAACCGGACGAACCAAAACTCGTATCAAGGACCTTCTCAAAACAGTAAATTAGAAAAAATGATAGAAGGACTTGTTCTCTCTCAAAACGAGTTCATGAACCAACAAAGGAACACCAACACCGAAATTTCGGATTCCTTGAGAAACTTCAACAATAGGTTCGAGTTCTTAGAGACTAAGACAAAGATGCTAGAAAACCAAATAGCACAACAAGCATCTTCGTCATTTCGTCAACAAGGCGCTCTACCGGGTAAAACCGATATCAATCCAAGGGAGCAAGCAAAAGCCATAACCTTGAGAAGCGGCACGGAATACGAAGGACCAAAGATGCCCAGCGGAGATGAGTCTCAACAACCACCGAATGAGGCACAGCCACCTCAAACTCCTCTCAGCGCAGACACAACCGTTCCTAATACGGACGCACCGGCATCGGAAAAACCTCAAGAACCGGGTAAATCAAACCCGGCCAAGGTAAAACCAAATGAAACTCCTAAGTATATTCCACCACATAGGTTTATACCATTCCCTCAAAGGTTAGTTAAGAGCAAGCTTGACCAGCAATATGCCAAATTCATAGAACACCTCAAGAAATTGAATATTACCATCCCTTTTACCGAAGCGATTACTCACATGCCCACTTATGCGAAATTTTTGAAAGAAATTTTATCCAATAAAAGAACAATTGAGGAAGTGGGCACGGTATCCCTTAATGAGGAGTGTAGCGCTCTCTTCTTAAACAAGCTACCTCCAAAATTAAAGGATCCCGGAAGCTTTGTTATCCCATGCATGATTGGTGATACCGAATTCAAGAGGTGCCTATGTGATTTAGGCGCAAGTGTTAGCCTCATGCCAAAAACCGTTTATCAAAGGCTCAATCTTGTTGATTTGAAAGATACAAGGATGTCATTACAACTAGCCGATAAGACGGTAAGGTATCCCGAAGGAATTGCGGAGGATGTTATTGTAATGATTGGTAAGTACTTTGTCCCGGTGGACTTTGTAGTGGTCGAAATGGAGGAGGATACTCATACCCCTCTTCTATTGGGGCGTGATTTCCTTACCACAGCTGGTGCAAACATTGATGTCAAGGAAGGAAAGATATCCTTTGACATTGGGGGCGAAAAGGTAAATTTTCATATGTTTAATGCCATCAAATTTCCTTCTAATGATAATGATTCTATATGTAGAGTGGAAGTTTTAGATTCCATTATAGCTGCCCATATGGAGAAGGAGATGGTCAATGAACAACTAGACCAAATTCTGGAAGAAACCGGCTCAGAAAACAACACAATTGGTGAAAATGACCCTCAGTGCGTCCGCACTACCGCTCAGTGCGTCCGCACTCAGCATGGTGAAACCGAAGTTTCAGTCAACCGAGCGCAATGCGTCCGCACTGAAGTCTCAGTGCGGATGCCCCACTCGCACTCACCTCTTGAGCCACAGTTTGGAGCCAATGAGGAAAATGTCCGAGAGGAATGCGTCCGCACTGACCCTCAGTGCGTCCGCACTCAGCACAATTCCAACCAGGATGTATTGCAGATTTCAGAAAATTTACCCCAGTGCGTCCGCACTGACCACCAGTGCGTCCGCACTCATGCCGAAGTAGCTCAAATCGAAGGAATTTCGCCCAACTCTGCACCACCGAAAGTCGAACTCAAACCTCTGCCACCTACCCTTCGCTATGAATACCTGGGAGAGGGCGAGACATATCCGGTGATTGTCAACTCCGAGCTCAACAAAGAACAAACCGAGAAGCTTTTACACGAGCTAAGGCTTCATCGGAAAGCGATCGGCTACACAATCGACGACCTAACCGGAATTAGCCCATCCCTTTGCATGCACAGAATCCTAATGGAGGACGACCACAAGCCCACAATTGAAGCTCAACGAAGACTCAATCCGAATCTAAAAGAAGTGGTGAAAAAGGAGATCCTCAAGCTACTTGATGCCGGCATCATCTATCCGATCTCCGACTCCAAATGGGTAAGTCCGGTCCATGTAGTACCAAAGAAGGGAGGCACAACCGTGGTGAAGGGCGAAGGCGACAAAATGATATCCACAAGGGTGATCACCGGATGGAGGATGTGCATCGATTACCGCAAACTTAACAATGCAACAAGGAAGGATCACTTCCCTCTACCATTTGTGGATCAAATGCTAGAAAGGCTAGCTAATCACTCCCATTTTTGCTACCTAGATGGGTATAGCGGATTCTTTCAAATCCCTATTCACCCCGATGACCAAGAAAAAACGACCTTTACTTGCCCTTATGGTACGTTCGCGTACCGTAGGATGCCGTTTGGTTTATGCAATGCCCCAGCTACATTTCAAAGAGCCATGATGTCTATTTTTTCAGATTTATTAGAAAATTCCGTGGACGTTTTCATGGATGACTTTTCAGTTTTTGGTACCTCTTTTGATGATTGCTTATCTAATTTGATCAAAGTTTTAGAACGTTGTGAGCAGGTCAATTTGGTGCTAAACTGGGAGAAATGCCATTTCATGGTACAAACGGGGGTTGTTCTAGGGCACGTGGTGTCTTCCAAAGGCCTAGAAGTCGACCAAGCAAAGGTGGAGGTGATCGAAAAATTGCCATATCCAACATGTGTGAAGGATGTGAGGAGTTTCTTGGGCCATGCGGGATTCTATCGGCGTTTCATCAAAGATTTTTCAAAAATCTGCAAACCACTTACTAATTTAACAATGAAAGATGTAGAATTTATATTTGATGAACCGTGTATTGTTGCTTTTGATAGGATCAAGAAGGCACTAATCTCAGCCCCAATTCTCCGACCTCCTAATTGGGATGTGCCCTTTGAAATCATGTGTGATGCGAGCGACTTCGCCGTTGGAGCCGTTTTAGGACAAAGGATCGACAACAAGCCACATGTGATCTATTACGCAAGCAAAGTCCTAGATGAGGCGCAAGTGAACTACACAACCACCGAAAAGGAGTTCTTGGCCGTTATATTCTCCATCAACAAATTCCGATCCTACTTGGTTGGATCCAAGGTGATTGTGTACACCGATCACGCGGCAATTCGATACCTCCTTAACAAGAAGGATGCCAAACCACGCCTAATTCGATGGATCCTCCTACTCCAAGAGTTTGATCTCGAAATCAAGGACAAGAAAGGCACTGAAAATTCAGTGGCGGACCATCTATCACGCATTACCAACAAATCGAAGGATGATGACATGCCCATAGACGATTCGTTCATAGACGAACAACTATACGCAGTCAACCACCAAGAGGCGCCATGGTATGCGGATTTCGTCAACTACCTTGCATGCGGTATCATACGCCCAGATTTAACCTTCCAACGACGAAAGAAATTCCTTTGGGATGTCAAACAATATTTTTGGGATGAGCCGTTGCTATTCAAACTGGGGGTAGATGGAATTCATAGGCGATGTGTACCTCACGAAGAAACCGAACAGATTCTCAATTGTTGCCACTCATCTCCCTATGGAGGACACGCTTCAAGCCACAAAACCGCCGCCAAAGTTCTTCAAGCCGGGTTCTTTTGGCCCACGCTTTTTGAAGATGCGAAAGACTATGTGCTTAGGTGCGACAAATGCCAAAGAACCGGGAACATATCAAGGAGACATGAAATGCCTCTCAACGGAATTCTAGAGGTAGAGTTATTTGATGTTTGGGGGGTCGACTTCATGGGACCTTTTCCGAGTTCTTGCAACAACAAGTACATCCTTGTAGCGGTCGATTATGTGTCAAAATGGGTAGAAGCCGTAGCAAGCCCAACCGCCGACTCCGCCGTAGTAAGAAAGCTTTTTCTAAGAACTATTTTTCCTAGGTTTGGAGTACCTCGGGTGGTGATTAGCGATGGCGGCTCTCATTTCATCAACCGTCAATTCGACAGTCTCCTATTCAAATATGGAGTCAAGCACAAGGTAGCCACACCATACCACCCTCAAACAAGCGGGCAAGTGGAGGTATCCAATCGCGAGATAAAAAGCATCCTACAAAAGGTAGTGAACACATCACGAAAAGATTGGTCACTCAAACTCGATGAAGCTCTGTGGGCGTATCGGACCGCTTTCAAAACACCCATAGGTATGACTCCTTTCAAGCTAGTGTATGGAAAGCCATGCCATTTGCCGGTTGAACTCGAACACAAGGCATATTGGGCAATAAGGGCCCTAAATTTCGACATGAGGGCTGCCGGTGAAAAGAGGGTTCTTGACCTACATGAACTAGAAGAATTGCGCCTTAATTCCTATGAAAATGCTAAGCTATACAAAGAGAAGACAAAGAAATGGCACGACAAGCATATCATCAAGCGAAATTTTCAAGAAGGAGACACGGTTTTGTTGTACAACTCACGCCTCCGGCTATTTCCCGGGAAGTTAAGATCACGATGGAAGGGCCCATTCGAAATAACGAAGGTATTTAACCATGGCGCGATCGAGATTTGGAGCAAAGATACCGGGACATTCAAAGTGAACGGACACCGCCTCAAACATTTCAACCATGCAACTCCTATAGGCGACAAGGAGATCATAGGCCTAAAAGATCCACACACTCAATAGTGAGCCCAAATCATGTCGAGCTCACGACGTAAAATTGAGCGCTTCTTGGGAGGCAACCCAAGTTTTTATTTTTTTTTTTTTCTTTCTTTATACTTTTATTTTTTACTTTCTCAAAAATTTACATTTTTAATGACTCAGCCAATTTTTCAGGTCAAAATTTCATCAGTGCGTCCGCACTAAACATCAGTGCGTCCGCACCGACAGAAACCACAGGTCTGCAGTCTCAACAAGACCAGTGCGTCCGCACTGAGGATCAGTGCGTCCGCACCCGAGGTACGCTAAATTTAATTTTCAATTTTTTCGAAATATCGGAAAAGTCGAATTTTTTTTGAGCGAGTGCGGATGACCACCCGCATTGAGGCCCAATGCGTCCGCACGCGGCTTCTTCTCCTTCTTAACCCGACCCCTCTCTTCAATTTCCTTCGCGCCTTTTCGATTTTAAAACCGAAAACCTTGATTTTTCTCTCCCAACACCCGAAAACCTCATTTTTCTTTCAAAATCTCCCTCTCCTCTCTCTTCTATACCCCTTCTCTCTTCTTTTCTCTCTCTTTCCTTTTTCAAAAAGCGAAAACCCACTTTTCTCAAGTTTTTCAAGCGCCGTTTCGCTAAAACTCGGATTTCTTCGCATTTTATTCGAAATTTTCGCGATCTACAACAAGGTTTGATCTCTCCTTACTCTAATTTTGTCAATTACTACTTAGATCTGTAAAAATGGTACCAAAATCGGGAAAATCGACCAAAAATGGTGCAATCGGTTCAAATTCTCACCCCAGTGCGGATGCTACCACCCGCACTGCCATTTAGTGCGTCCGCACTAAGCTTGGGGGAACACCTAACCAGCCCAAATTTTCAATTTTTTGGTGAAGTCCTCAGTGCGACCAGACCAGTCGCACTAAGAGCCAATGCGTCCGCATTACGCTCGGACTTTTCCAACCAAACCCCGAAATTCCAAAAATTTTGGTTAAGTCCCCAATGCGTCCGCACTGAGAGCCAGTGCGTCCGCATTAAGCTCAGTTCTTTCCTGAATTGAACCAAATTTGAACTGTTTGTACACAGTGCGTCCGCACTGACAGCCAATGCGTCCGCACGCAGCCCAAATTATATCAAAAATTTTGAAATTTTAATTCTTTCAAGTTTTTTTAGAATGCCGAAGAAATCAGGTGCCAAGAAACCAAGGTTTGAGAAAGGACAGGGTAGTCGCCAACCACCTCCTTATCCTCCCGCTTTGCCACTCAACGAAGGTCAAGAATTGAGGCGTAACCTTCTACAGTCCCGCCGGACCCTCGAGCCATCCCGGTGGATCTGCCGAGAGACACTCGAAACGCTCGGACTCCTTGAGTCGGTGCAAATGCTCACCGAGCGGCTTGGCTTGTGGGAGTTTTTATGTGACGAGGTCTACACTTATGAAGGCCTCACGATCGAATTCCTCTCCTCCTACGAGTTCGACCGGGGTTCACGCACGATGACATTCAACCTTGGAGGCTTCTCACATATGTTGCACACCACCGAACTCATGGTCGCACTCGATCTATCCACCGAACATGTCAGCGAGATGCGCACCATTCTCGACTTCTACCATGACATGAGCGAGGCCCAATTCCGCATCCTAACATGCCACGACGGTCTCCTCGGCCAGCAGAGGGTTAAGAATGTTCTCCACCCGGCCCTCCGATATCTCCAGCGGGTACTTTCTCACACTCTCTTTGCCCGTGGGGAGAGCGCATCGGTCTTCAACCTCGGCGACATGGTGTATGTTTGCAGCATGCTTCGGCGCAATAATGGCGAGATGGAGTACATGCCGCACATTGGATACAACTTGGCCAAACACATGCAAAATGTGTCGCACAACATGCGCTCGGGCGGGATGATTCGAATTGGTGGTATCATCACAAAGATTGCCCGACACTTGCAAATTCCGACCGTTGGTGCGGTGGTGCCCGGTTACACGCTAGTGGACCTCGATGGTCTATTTCGGGCGAGGCTCATCCGTTGGGACGACATTGAAGAGGCTTGGATCAATTTGGGCCCAAAGGACAACATTCGACACCGGTTACCTCTACAAACTCAAATCGATCCCTTGGATACCGACACTTGGAAAATTGTCGATGAGCCGCTCGAGCCACCGCTACCACCGCCGCCACAACCACAACAACCTCCACAACAAGCCGCACCCGAAGCCGCACAAGCACAAGGTATGCCATCCAACCAACAAATCTGGGATTTTATGCAGACCATGAACACCTCCATCAACAACTTGAGCATCAATATTGGAGGGCGTTTGGATAGCATGGACGGCCGCATGAATGCCTTTGACCGCCGCTTTGATGAGGTAGAGGCCGAGGCCGCCCGAGCGACCTACTATTCCCGCCGAGGCTGCATGCACGCAAACCCGCACTTTGAGGATGATCCACCTACACCTCCGTACCAAAGACGGGCCGCTCAAAGGAGAGAGTACGAGATGGCACAAGAGCGTGAAGCGGTGAGAGAAGAGCAAGGGGCGGCCAGTCAAGAACAAGAGGCCGACAACAATGAAGATGAGGAGGATGACGTCGACGAAATGGTTTTCGACGAGGATTGATTCCGCGCAATACATCAATAGATTACGCCAGTAAAGTAGTTCATGTTTCTTCTCTCTTTTTAGTTTATTTTTAGCACTGAGGACACTGCTTTATTTAAGCTTGGGGGATGGGAAGAAATTGTATCCGCATGCATATTTATTATTCAGTTTTTCGAAACTTTTTAGGATTTATAACCTTGCTTTTTACTTGACCATGAATAGGATTTGTGATTTTGAACTTAATTGCTTGCGATTACGAATTTGTCAAGACGTTTTACGAGGTTATGAAAAATAGAGTCTTGCATACTTGGACTTAATTGTCTAAAAATGCATAAAGTATAAAATCATGTTTAAAATTTTTGTTAAAAGTTGGCAAAAATTTTGATAAATTTGAGTGATTGACAAAACTTAAAAGTATTCTTGCACGATTTTTCAAATTTTTGGTAAAACCCTTAAAATAAATTTGAAATGACGACATAGTTCGGCGAAAAACTTTGTGGAAATAAAGGTATTTGGAAATGAGAAATTAGAAATTCAAATTTATTTGAAAAGCCATTTAAATTTGGAAATTTTAAAAATTGGGAAAAATTGAGATATCCGTGAGTATGATATGTGCATATATGTTGAGAAATTAGGTAAAATTGAAAAATTTGATTCAAATAAAAAAGAGATTCCAATGACCTATGATACGGCTTCATGACGTACTTATGGTTATGAGTCCCTAGCACTCTTGCTCCGCTAGTCTCCCGATAAAATTGACATTTGTGTTAGTGGAAGGGTTAGACTAAGAGCATGCAAAGCACCCTTGAATTAGAACGGTTGGGTACAGTTAACTACTTGTAACTAACCGGTGCTTAAATAAGGATGGGGAAAATAGTGCTAATTCAAAGTGAGAAAATCAAAAGCAACAAAACAAAAGGAATATGCATGTATCAACACACGAAGTCCGTAATTATTCTTACCCAAGTTTGATTCAAGCTTGGGGGTATTTTGAAAATTCTACATTTTAAATGGCATATCTTTTAAATTTGGGTATACGAAGTTCACAAATTCAAAGCCTTTAAGGAAATAAAAGTTAGAGTAATCGAATTGTGGGTTGATTCATAATTATTCGAGGGTTGAACTTGGGATTTGGGAAGTATGCATGAAGGTTTTTAAATTTTGGCAAGATCATACAAGTTTTTCATTTTGAGAAATATATACTTGATATAGGGTTAAATTGTAGATCGAATTGTAGTCCCAGTTTAGATGTTGCTTGGGGACAAGCAAGGTTCAAGCTTGGGGGTATTTGATAGGTGTATTTTATATACACCGTCGATCTAGTTTTTATCATAAAATAACACCAAATATCTTGTATTTTGGATATAAAGCGAATATAATACACCAAGAATCAAGTTACTGCGTTCGCTCGATGTTTCAATGCAGGAAACAGTGCAGAATGATGAAAAACTGTCCAATGCGGACGCATTATCCACCAGTGCGGACGCACTGGGTACTTAGCCAATTTTTCAGCAGCGCAGACCTCACAGACGAAAAGTCCGAGCGTAATGCGGCCGCATTCACCTTCAGTGCGGACGCATTCACTACTTAGCCGATTTTTGCGACTTTCGGAATTAACCAGAAAACAGAAGTTCAATGTCAATGCGGACGCACTCACAGCCAGTGCGGACGCACTCAGTACTTAGACTATTTTTGAAATCTTCGGATTCTTTGGAAAACAGAAAAACATCCCAGTGCGGACGCACTAAGATCCAGTGCGGACGCACTCATGAAATTTTGCAGAAAATCCAGAAAAGGAGACTTGGAACCAAAGGAGATTTGGAGTCGGTGCGACCCAGACCACCCGCACTCAACTCCAGTGCGGACGCACTGGACTCGCAGACAGCCAGAAATTCGCATTTTCAAGAGGTTTTCTATTCTTGGCTTCCAAGGAACCCGTTTTAGAAGGCCAAAAATAGCCATGGCAGTCTGAGGAGTGCACCCACTAACTCCACTTCTATCCTCTAAATTGGGCAAGGCCTTTGGCTATAAAAGAGGAAGAATTTCATCTCTCTGGGGATCCATTATTGTACATATCCATTATTATATCCATTTTCCACAATTTGAGAGAGAGAGATCCTGCAGAAATTCTCGAAGTTCCAAGGAAGGAGAAGAAGAAGATTCAAGCAAGGAGTCGGCAAGATCGAGGTTTTAGATCTAAGAAAGGGTGTAATCATTTCTTTATCTTATTTCTTATTGTTTTTGCCAATCTTTGTTATGGATCTCTCCAAGAGAGAGTAGTTCTCTTTCTAGGGGTTTAGGTCAATGCATGAACTTGTTTAATTCTAGATTATTCGGATATTTGTTTTTATTATGATTGTGTTATCGGATTTGATTGTTAATTTCTGTGATTTATTCTTTATGAATTTCATTAGTACTCGTTCCTTTGAGTTCACCTGGTTAGGGTTTATTGAATTGAAGTAGTTTTGAAATCCCGTTGATCGGGTCTTTCCGCTTTAAGTTTATTAAATTCCGGCATTGGTCATGAGGAGACTACTAATTGAAACCATAAAGACACACCTTAGGGTTGGGTTAGAAGCGACCGTACTTTGATATCCAATCCGGAACTATAGAAATTAAGGTTAGGATTTTGGTGAAGGACCGAAAGGAGAAGGCAAATCCTAATTAGGACACCTTAGAACAAATATCGATATATGCTTTGTAGCATGAGATTAAATATCCCTCTAGGTTAGTGACAGCCCTAGAATTCGAGGCACATTAATCCATAAAGCGCAAAGTATTTGTATTAATATTTGTTCCAAAGGCTAACATAGGTTAGAAACCTCATCAAATCAAACATGAATTTAAACAAACCGAATAAATAGAATTAGCAAGGAATTGTAGACCAAATACCCCTAGATCTCCTTAAACTTGAAAACAAACTAATCTTTCTTTCCTTTATTTTATTTACATTTATTGTTTGAAACTCCTCTCTTTCGGGTATTGAACCCAACCTTAGGATTTTAGAACAAACCCCCCCACTTTACTTTTATTGTTTTGTTTTAGAAGTAGTTTTCTTTATTAAAAATTAGTGTTTCCCTCTCTCCCTGCGGATCGACACCTAAATACTAAAATCGATAGGTTGTGCGCTTGCAACTAACCTATTTATTGAGTACGAAGGTTTTATAAATATTAAAGGCAAAAGAGTACAAAATCATTATATCTAAAATACTCAACAATACATCCCAACATATCTCAGCAGCCTTAAACACTTTCAACAAATTTATTTAAATAGAAAAAAAAATGAAAAATAGTGAAGTTTGACAGTTAAGCTGAGCACTCCGGTACTCCAAGTAGTAACAACAAAAATTAAAGAAAGAAAAAAATAGCTTTGACTATACAAGTAAATAGTTTTAAGGGGATTGATGATTTCATTGGATTAAAAAAAATGTTAATCTTTGATTAAGCGTACACTGAAAACCAATGCCACCACAGTCAGAGGAGGAACTAAAAAATTTAGATAGGGAGCTGACCGATATTTTTATACATAAGAAAATAAAAAATAAAAAAAATATCATGTGGGAATTTGAAAAATGGCTGTCAATCTGCTTTGACTTACCCTTATAGATAGCGTTCTTGATAAAAGAGTAGTTGCTACAAAATAGTAAGACACTTATGTGAGGTGCTACTCTCTCTCTTATACTCCTCTTTACTCTTATTTGTACCTTTTTTTATTGTATTTTTATTTAGTTTTATCTTTGTATTGAGTATTTTGTAGAACGCGTTATTCTGATATTTTTTTACCATAATTACGGTTTTACTCTCTTTTTATATTGCTCTTTTTATATATTTAGTATTAATTTTTTGCTTTATTAGTTTATTACCATATTGAATCTTTTTGATATCATATGCGGTCCTATAGTTAGTTCATTTTGGAATGCTTTTTATGAGGATTTTTTAAGAATGCATAATTTGACTAATTTGTTACATTATTATTTAGATTAGTATAGATTGTAGACCTCTTTTATTTATGATTTTATTACTACATTGTACTATTTTGAGACATATGCCATCCTATACTCTTTTAACTTTGACCTTTTTATTTATATAATATTAAACCTTTCAGAAGGTACAATCAAAAACTAGTTTAAATAATACTTCTTACTTATTAGATATCTTTTATATGTATACTACTTAGAATTCTTACACTATCATTTATAACTATAAGACTTACACTTATTACTTATTGGATATCTATTATATTGTTTAGCTGTATTATAGCATACCATATACTGCCCTCGACACTTGGTGTTCCAGACCCTGCCTCGACACTTGGTATTCCATTTCAACCCATACACTATCAATCCCATACACTTAGTATACCTCACCTACACACTATAAATAACATACACTTAGTATCCCCCACCTACACACTACTCATCATCGATCCAAGACCAGGTACCACCAGCAACCACCTGAGTACCAGCTACCACCTGGGAAAAAATAAGTTCATCTTACACCATCCAAAATGCTACTATGTATGTTCATCTTACACCATCTAAAATGCTACTATGTATGTCAAAAAGTAAGTTCATATAAAATGCTACTATGTCAAAAGAATGAAAGAAAGAAATAATGAAAGTAAGTTCATCTTACACCATCTTAAATGCTACTATGTATGTCACAAAAGTAAGTTCATCTTACCCACTCTTAAATGTTGCGAACTATGTCTTATCTTAAATGTTACTTACTATGTATTATCTTGAAAGTAAGTCCTTCTTACCCTCTCTTAATAGTAAATAAGTATGTCATCTCTTACCCACTCTTAAAAGTTACTAACTATGTAATCTAAAAGCGCTTTGTATTACCATCGACAATCTGTATAGAAAGCGGAAATTGTCTTTCAACACATTTTCCACTTACTACTATAAAAACGCGACTAAAAAAACCTGGATACGTTTTTAGCCCTATGAGCTTAGAAGAGTGGGGACGGAAGATATTTTAATACTAAATATATAAAAAGAGCAATATAAAAAGAGAGTGAAACTGTAATTATGGTAAAAAATATCAGAATAATGCGCTCTATAAAATACTCAATAACAAAGATCAAACTAAATAAAATACAATAAAAGAGGTACAAATAAGAGTAAAGAGGAGTATAAGAGAGAGTAGCACCTCACATAAGTGTGCCATGGCACACTCAAGACCGTGGAAAAAACGAAAACATTCAAAATTTAATGTGGAACGCCATGCTCAGTCTAACCTGGAAAAAAGAAAAAAAAATAGAATCCTGGACCGCCATGGCTCACGCCAACCGAGACAGTTTTTGCCCAAAAAAATTGATAACTCCGTAGTTGACCCTGGTCTTAATTTTTATTCTTTTCTCCGAGCATGCTTAGATAGATGAAAAAAGAAATACTGTTTGGCAGATGTCAAAATGTTTAGCAGCAATTCGTAATATGGTAACTAATTGAAAATTACTCATTAAAAGTTTAAAACGCCGGAGTTACATAATAAAATTTGGGTACATCAGGGTCAACTACGGAGTTACCAATTTTTTTGGGAAAATCTGTCTGGGTTGGCCTGAGCCATGGCGGCTCAATATATTTTTTTCTTTTCGATCTTTTTTTTAGGTTGGACTGAGCCATGGCGTTCCACATTAGATTTTGAGTAATTTTTCATTTTTTCCACGGTATTGAGTGTGCCAAGCGTTCCGCAGGGACGCCATGGCCCCCTGCTATCTTCCCATTTTTCAAATTCCCACACGATATTTCTTATTTTTAATATTTTCTTATTTTCTTATGTGTAAAATTTTGGGGGAGCTGATATGTAAAATGTAAAATGCAGAAATATGTCAAAATACATAATGTGTGGTCACCAAATATGAACCTAGCCTCCCCAACTACTAAAATGAAATTCTAACCTCTAGGATACTAGCACACATTTATTGTTTTAAAGGGCCTGAACTATGTAAAAATTTAAGAAAAATAAAATTCAATTAAATTTTAATATACATAATTAATTTTTTTGAATCATAAGGTGGCTAAGAACCCCTTGGGCTATACGTAGATTCGCCCCTCAATTTATACCCAATTTTAACAACTTCATGACTCCATCAGGAGCTCATTATGCTATTTCAACCTTTTCACCATTACATAGACTGAAAACCAATTAATATCCCACAAATAGGAGTGTTCGTCGGTTATTAAACGAACTGAGAGAGTTTGAATTAAACGGTTTGGTTTTTTTAGTTAAATAGATTGGTTAGGTTCATTTTTAAAAACTGGTTTACTTGTTCGCTTCGGTTTGGTTTAGAAATTTTTAAAACCGATTAGACCGAACCGACTGAAAAATGTAAACCCATCCCCCATCTGAATCAAAATTTAAAATGAATAAACCAAAATTTATTTCGGTTCGGTTTTAGTTTAATTAGTTGATAAGTTTATTTCAGTTAATTCGGTTATATTTTTTACCGTATAAAATTTTAATTTGCTTATTTTATTTCGATTTTAGCCAAACCAAACAGATGAACACCCCTCTAAGAAGTCACTATGTCTGATCTAAATTCTCTCTGAATTAAGCATTTCATCGTACAGCTGTATGGCATTAGTAAATATGTTAATATCACACAATTAAACCGTTGCTTACTGACGTGTAAGTCACCAAATCGGAGTCTGTTCATTTCTTAATTATGGTCTGTAGAGAATGTAAAGCCTTACAAGTCCAGATATATATATATATATATATATATATATATATATATATATATATATATATATATCATCAGGACATGAGTCAATTTATTATTTTTGTTGGTAACGTGTTGGTTGATGTCGTCGGATGGATGTCAAATGTGCTGTTTTAATGAGGTCGTGCCTTGATCGGTGTGTGACAAAATATATACACATATGTTAATTAATTAAATCAGTAAATTTCTTTTGTTATTATTCATCAGCTGCTTTCATAATCTTTCATATGTACATAACTTTTTTTGTTTTCATACGTAATAATTCATACGGTGCTTTATGCATTTTTTTGTGAAGCATACATTTATGTTTTCTCTGAAGTATTTTTTTTGTTATTATTCTTTTTTTTTCTTTTCTATTGAAATTGCATATTTCGGCAAGAAAAATATTAAATATAACAGTGAATTTGTAGACATTTTGTTATATGCATATGGTGCTTTATGCATTTCTTATTTTCGGTGTAGATCTTATGTAGTTTCATATTTTGCATGATATATATAGCATCTCTAAATATAATTATGAAGATGCATCCGTGTATAAACTATGAACAAACTTCTAAGACAATTACCTTTTAATTGTGATAATTATCCCTTTTTACTTTTCAATCCATGACAATTACTTCTCAATCTCTTTATCTTTATTTAACATTATTAATTTTGAGTGTGATTACGTACTACAGCGATATATCGACCTTATGATATTAATTATTATTTCTTATTTTTTGTGAATTTTAAACTCATATTGATTCTATAGTATGTAATTATTCATATTATTTTGTTTCTGAATTAGATAAAATTCCACGTTATACGGAAGAATAGACTTCTAAGAGAGATTTTTCTGAATAGACTCTTAATTTATGTGAATCAAAGATTTTCAAACTTTATAAGTAGGAACTCTTTTTTTTGTATAATGTCCTTGATATTATCTATGACATCTGTTTTATAGCCTTAAAACATCAGATAAAAACTCTAAAAATTTATAATTTAAGGAAAAACTTAAAAACATAAAGCCATTAACTGCGCATACTTGAACATCCATAACTTTCCGTAGAGAGAACTCTAAAAATAGAATCGAAGAACAGTGATACGAGTTATTCAGTTATCATCGTCTATTTTTCTTCTACCAAACACGCTACAAATTAAGAGTTATTTTTTCTTCTACCAAACACTTGAACATCCATAACAGTTTGGTTTTTCTTCTACCAAACACGCTACAAAAGAATTGTGATAAAGAGTTATTTTATTGTCTGTTCATTTGATTTGTTTATTGGGCCGAGGACAAGCCCAAAATACAACTGGGTTAATCCTTGGCAGCTTTCCATTACATCTTCACGGATTTAATTCTTACTTGTGAGTATTGGGCCGAGGACAAGCCCATAACAGTTTGGTCACATGTCAGACCTTTCAATGTTAATTATCATGCACCGTTACGGTAAATGGCAACATTAAGCATGCCTCTCAAGTTTAGACCAAGTGTTGATAGTTTCAATACATTGATTGGCGGTTATTCTAGATTGGGTGTAACACCCTACAAATTCAATATTTTTTTTTTCTAATATTACTTTGAACTTTTTTATATATAATGAGAGATCCTAGGATTTATTTATGAAAATTATAAATTTAAAGAGGAACAAAATGCTAACGTGGCACTAAGGCCATGTGGCCTATGCATGTGTTGCCACATTTGTTTTTTTTTTTTTTTACCACCGTTCACCGTTGAAATCTCCTTTAAATCAGATCATTTTTTCACTTTATAGCCGATCAATATGATAGAAATAAAGAGAGAAAAATGAAAGAGAGAAAAGCAAACTGACAGAGAGAAAAAAAGAAGCAGAGAAAGAAAACAAGAGAAAATTAGTGAAATTATATTGATTAATTATCATGGGATTGTATTTATGACTACGCTGTCTTGATTATGAATAGTCACTGCAATTAGAATTACATTTCTGGATTGATCGCTATCAGATAATCGGACTTCTCTGGATTTTGAATTGGGTATTGGATCATACATGATTCATTTGTTTTTATTTCTTTGTTTTTTCGAAAGAGATACCTGATTCATTTCTAGAACAGGTAATTATATTGAAATGATTAATAGATGCTTAATGCATCAGGATTGAGGAGCTGAATTAATATATAGTTTTTTGCTATTAACCAAATTGTTATACCGCATTGCTGCAGTGTGTATGAAAGTTGGACTATTTTTTGTGTGCATATGGTGAAATTATTTTAGAATTAACAAATTTTGTATACATTGATGGAGCGGAAACTAATTAGTTATCATAAAAAAATATTTGAATTCTATGGATATTCTGCAAAATTCGAGTGAATGATTCATATTTTCTGGTGGTACGTCATTGGAAGCTCCGACATAGGAACTACTAACCGAGAGTTTAACGAGGCGTGGTGGATATATAGAAGGCAAATTAAATAAATTTGGTCACATGGCTTGTCATTTTGACTGCTTGTCTTGGTTCCGAGCATAGAAGGCAAAATCGGCCGTTTCGGAGCGGAATCGGACGGTACCGATCCGAGTTCAGACCGATTTACGCGGTTGTTGAAGATTTCGGTAAATTTCGGCTGTTCCGGCATCATTCCGGTCAAATTTCGACCGAAATGGTCCGATTCAACCGAAACGGCCGAAATGCGAATTAACCCAACTCAAAAAAAAAAATTTGGTCTCCTCTACGATTCGAACTCGCGCCGTTCAGCATTGGAACCGAACACAACTCCACCACACCACAGCATCTTTATTGTTTAAAGCTATATCTCATTTTTATATAACGTTTTAGTTAGTACCTCCATAAGGTCACGGGTTGAAAGGGCAGGTCACGGATTTTTATATATCATTTTAGTTAGTACCTCCATATTAGTAGATTATTTGATTGTAATAATTTTTTTAAATTTTTTCTAAATTTTTTTCTATTTTTTTAGTGTAAAACAAGCTTCTGCCAAAAAAGTCCGATTTTCCAATCCAATTCGGCCGATCCCGACTGATTTTTCCGATCCGGATCGGGATCGCTCGGTGCCGATCCCGATCCCGATACCGATTTTTCCTTCTATGGTTCCGAGTTTAAACCGAATTATGTATATAGATAGATAGATAGATGGGCAAAGATGCTTCATAAAGCATAACCCATTTGCTGCTTTATATTATGCACCGTCGGATCCACTTCATTAATTGTGCGGATGAAATGTGTGATCAATTAAAATTTTCGGTAAATTCAATCTCCAGTATGTTTTAATTATGAAATATTTTTTTTTTCTTTTTTGAATTGGTACCAGTAAAGCACTAGTCTCTCAATTCTAAGTTTTATTTTTAAATCTTCTTGTTTGAACATTGAATGACAATTTATTCATTATTTTGTAACAGAGATTTACTCTCATAACTGCTATGTAATTCTTCACTGAATCACATAACTGTTATGTCTATCAATTTTATTTCTTTTTTTTTTCCTTTAAATATGTATGTAAACCTCTGTTGGGGCAGTGGATGATATAGAAAAGTTTTGTTGTTTTCTTGATTTGTTGTACTTGTGACTTTATACTCTTCTATATTACCACTTAACCAGTACGTGAGCTTAACGGGCAAGATCGTAACAGAAACCGTTTTGCGTCACCAAGTCAGGGCATGACTAGTCATAGCCCACTTAACCAGTACGTGAGCTTAACGGGCAAGAATGTAACGGGACAGCTCTGCTTCACCAAGTCACGGCATGACTAGTCATAGCCCGCCACAACACATGACGTATTTGCACCGCAAAATGTGGGCCCTAACATCATATGTTTTTTAATAGGTGGAAACTAAGCTGTCTTACTATGATTTGTGCAGAAATTTGCATAGAGTAATTTTCTTTGGTAGGAAATTGTCACACCCTGACAACAGGGCAGACAACCCGCAGCGCTTATTAGCGCGCGCAAGGCGTTTCAACAGTCTTTGCTCGATTCCCGTCACGCAATGAAAGAGAGCGAGCAACAATTTGACAAGCTTCATGAACGAACTGAAACTCCAGCAACTAATCGATCCTATACTCCATCATCCTAGGTTTCATTAATTATCTCCTTTCTCTCTCCGATATTTGCAAGGTTAGGGGAGGTTTATTGAAATGAATGAGAGAGGGAGAAAACAAATGGATGGGTGGATTAGTTATGGAGTTACACGGGAGAGAGAAAAATGAAATTAGGTGGGTGTTAAAGATGTAATTTTCATAATATGAGAGAGGTACTGGCTACCATGTGTCCCCATATGCATTTCTAGAACTTAAAAGAAATTGAATTGCCTTTTATTCTCCATTATATATTTAGTAAATTTGCATTTGTACCCCTTCCAAATTTAGAATAAACTTGACTACTAATTTTTTTTTTAATTAACATGATGCTACAATAAATTTTAAAAAATTTCAAGGTAAAGAGAAAAATTGATAACTACCTATGTGAATTTATAGTCAACTAATATTATATTTCGTTAATTAATTCTTAAAATTAATTTACACAAATCAAAGATAAATATCAATATGCTACGACGACTACATGTTTACTTCATGTGAAATAAAATTTTCCAACTATATAAAATTAGGATGTTAAAGAAATATAATTAACAGGTCTAATTTAGACGATTTTTATATTTCTATTGATGTTATACAAAAATATCGTCATAGTTTATATGAATGTAATTGAGATGATTCAAAATAAATTTAATGCATTTACATTCACCAGTGATGAGTCAAGTGCTAACTATATGGTTGCTCCCGCGAGGACGCTGTTTATGCAAAGTGTTTAGTTATTTTATGTTTGAAATTGGAAATTTAGTAAGTTTTTACGAGTACACCGACAATTAGTAATTAACTTTGATGGATAAAAAATGTTCGGAGATGTCGCAGGTTCGAAATCTGATTAGGAGAATTTATTATGAATTTAAAAAAGTTGTGTGGCTTGACTCTTAGATTTTACTTGAAAAAAATATAATATGTTTTCATGGTGCACTAATAATTAACTCAAATATAAGGACTAAGGAAAAGATCACCATGAAAATTAAGGCCCAACATGTGCATTTTAATATGGAAGAAAATTTAAAAGAATTGGCTATTTTTTATTATCAGCTGCCTTACTATAATTATCGAAGAAAATTTAAAAGAATTGGGCATTGTTTTTTATTCAACCGCCTTTAAATTTTGTGAGGAGCCTTTCCTAAATTACAACAGCTTATAAATCCTGTCTCTCAAAATTGCAGCAGCCTCTCTCTCAACATCATCATTAATTCCTCTCTCATACATACATCTCTCATAGCCTGTGTTGCATCCGCCTAAGTGGCGTATCCTTACTCGGCCGATACGGTTGCCGGTACGATTTGACTCGCTGGGATACGCCTGGATACGCCGTGGACCGCGCACAGCACCGCGCCAAAATCACACGCATCGCACCTCATGGTCCACCGTGCACCGCGCCAAAATCAATTTTTTTTAGCTGCTACTGTGATTTGAACTTGGGATCTGAGGCATAACAACCATAGCCTCCTACCACTATACCACTGTAATGATGTTGTTATAATAGAGTACTTATTATATTTAATATATATTTTGCTATAGTATTGTTTCGCTCCATTTGATTCATATAAATATAATTAAAACAATAAAAAAATATTATATATAATAAACGTATCATATTCTTGATTTTTGAAAATTACCATATCGCCGTATCCGTATCGTATCCGATACGATACCTGTACCCGTATCTGTGCAACATAGCTCATAGCACAACTGATCTGGCCATTTGAACCGATTGTACTCTGGCTTTTATCTGTTGTTATTTTGTACTGATCTGGCCGTTTGTCATTTCCAGAATTGGTTGTAACATGTACAAGTTTGGCTTTTATTTAATGCACTATGAAATTGCATGTCCACATGTTTGTTGTGTTATTAATTAATCTTCATCATCCCTAAATTGTTGTAATTGTTTGACTTAATAAAGCTTAACTTGGGTTATTTTTTATCTTCTTTGCGCTTGGGCCACCTTCAATCGGCCCAGAGTCCTTTCAACACCTTTTTTATTGTACTTTTTATTTCATTTCAGTTTCCTTTTTAGGTTTTCCTAATATAACTTATTCCTTATAATAAAAATAAAGATTTTTAATATGGAATTAACTAACCAAAGTCCTGAGGAGCCTTTCCAAAATTAACTAATCTTTATTTCAAAAATTGAACCGACTTTCCAAAAAAAACTATGAGAAACCTTTCCTAAATTAACGCAGCTTATAAATCATCACTCTCAAAATGAAAAATGACATAAGCCTCTCTCTCAACATCGTCATTATTTCCTCTCTCTCATACACACATCTCTCTGGTCTATACAACAGCTGAACAAACGCCCTGTGCTAGAAGTTACAAAACCAAGAGCACCATTATTGTCGTCCCCCATCTGCCTCGATCGTCACGACCCTCATTACGCATCTATGTAAGATCATATCTATCGAAAAAACTTATGCACTTTAAATGTTTTTGCCATACGGTTGGATCAGGGATTAACTTGTGCAATTAACTTGTGCAGTTAATTATGCTTTGATTCGTAATTCTTTTCGTTGTACTATGTTCAATTGGTGCTTCCATTTAGGAAGTTGTTTTGTTAATTATTCCCCACTATTTCATGGGACAACCCAACCCAAGAAACAAAAAAATCTTAGTCTCTGCAATCTTGGGGACTTGTTTCTTTTTTTTTCGTTTCCTGGGTTGGGTTGTCCCATGGCGTCCCACTTTCTTTATTTTCTTTTTTCTTTCGTTTCTTGGGTTGGGTTGACCCATGGCGTTCCACTTTCTTTCTCTTCTTTTTTCTTCCGTTTCTTGGATTGGGTTGACCCATGGCATCCCACTTTCATTCTTGTTTTTTTGTTTAATTCCTGGGTCGGATTGCCCAATGGCGTCCCACTTTCAAAAAAAAAACAAAAATTCATTTTTTTCACTGGGTTGAGATGTGTCATGGAGTCAGGGACGCCATGGCTTGTTACTTCCTTCTCATGTTTAAAATTCCCGCATGAGATTTCTTATTTTTAATATTTTATTTATTTTCTTATGAATAAAAATTTCGGTACTAAGAATAACCAAAATTTGACTCTTTTTTCAACTTTTCATCCAGATAGTAATTTTGCATGACACTTTCCTCTCTCAAAATTGCAGCAGTCTCTCTCTCAACATCATCATTAAATCCTCTCTCATACACACATCTCTCATGGCACAACTGATCTGGCCGGTACCGATTGTAACCTGGCGAGTCGTACTGGTTCAACATCCGCCGCCGAGGACTCCCTTCGCAAAACTACAATACACACCAATTATACATACTTTGCCGGTATTGATTCAATCATCTCTTTATTATTTTTAATTTTTTAATTACATGGTTTTTGTTATGTCAAATTTGTACTAGGCTCTCTTATGTGAAATAATGTGATAATAAATTAAATATACCCCTATTTCAGTCAAACAAAAATGGCTAGTGTACATCCCAATAAAGTAAACAATATAATCCTAAAGGATAAATCATGGGTAAAATAAAGATCAAATAATGAGTAAAATTAATTAAATTATCAAGCCTATCTTACACTTGGTAGTACTATATGGGTGTGTGGGGAAGGAGCTAACTATGAACTACTTTAATGTTTCTCTTGATTTGTAAATGTAGTATTTCCCTCTGAAAACAAATTAGAATTACACATACTAACCCATAAAAAGTCAATGAAAGCTGCATATTATAAGCACTTATAAGTTTTGTCAACTAGAACATATCAATGCTTAATTAGTTGATGTAGTTGTGAGATATTTTATGAGTAAATGCTCTCACAGGTGAATCCAAAGCTCATCGGTGATGGAGACGGCATGACCATCCATGTTGATTTGTCTCAATCTCGAGCATTATTGCCAGTACCGATAGAGATACACCATATGGCGATTGCAAGAATGCATGCTAAGGCTGCTTGTGATTTTGCTAAGGCTGATGCACTCCAAGATGCAATTAATAGAGCCGGATATAGGTGACATTTATTATTTCATACGAAAAATAACATCCTTGAAATGCAAAATTGTACTTTATATGGTTCAAATGGTGCTTTAAACTTGTTTAAGTCCTCTTGAATTTAGAAACATTGTCAAATGAGTGGTATATGTATATGTATGTGTGTATATATATATATATATATATATATATATATATATATCAAGGGACCACATCCAGTTTACTGAACAATATTAATGTCTACACCAAAGCAATTGATATCAGCTTATATTTAAAATATTGTTATTTTTTGTTTTGTAATTTGTAGAATAATAAGGGGATCATTGAAGGAGGAAATTCTCACTAAAGAGTACAGAGTCCGTTTGAAGTATGCATTTTCATTTTATTTTGTTTTCGATGCTCCTAGATCCTTTTTTTTTAATACACTGGTTCAAAAACCTATTCAGAAACTACGTACAACATGTTTGGCAAATAGAAAATAAACAATAGTAAATAATTTCGAGATTTATATTAAAGTTAATAAGGATTAAAGTGCTTACTTTAAACTAAGATGGCTTAAGTTATCCATATTTGATATGAACATAATACTTATGGCTCAACTTAAGTTATTCTCATTTTGGTAGGAGTTTCAAGTTAAGGAGTACATTAAGTTGTTAAATGTTTCTTCGAAACACATTAGACTTAAAATTTATAGTCCTCATAATATAATATTCATGTTAGAAGATTGTATTTCAGTTGATTAGCAGTCTACACAATTTGTTTATAGTTGTCATAACATTCATTTAATTAGTTTTTAGACAAGTTGTATATTAAAGTTGTGAATTTGTATAGGGGTGTTGATGCTCCGGAGATGGGCATGGCTTATGGACAGGAGGCCAAGGATGCTCTAATAGATCTGATTGGGGGCAAATCCCTCAAATTGGTAGTGTATGACAACGACCCATATGGCCGTCTCTTGGCGGATGTATATGTAGGCAATCACTTTGTTCAGGTAATTAATTAGATTCAACTTGAAGTAGTTTTAATAAATCTAGAATGTAGTATTTTGAAATATAAGCTATGTAATTTTAATTTTATGGCACAGGAACTGTTATTAAAGGAGGGTCATGTGTGGCACTACCATTATTTCGACAAGCGTCTGGAGCTTGCACGGGTTGGTTTAAGAGCACATCTGTTGTTATTTCTTGTTATTTTTACATTAATTTCAAAGGATCTTCTAAACTAAATATTTTTGAAGTTTTCCTTGACAATATATATTTTTTTTCTTTCAGTGGCAAGTTGAGGCTCAAGTTTGTAGGAAAGGACTTTGGGGCAATCCAAACCCACAGAGTCCATGGGACTACAAGGCAGAGGAGAGGAAGAAAAAAATTTGGACATATGAGCTATAACCGATAAACCGATCTACATAACGCGTGCATTGCATGTATGGTGTTCATTGGATGAAATCAAACCATCCTGAATAATAAAGCATCACTATCCAAAACAAACACCCTACCACACGAGCTCATCTATCTTTTTTTGCAACATCTTTTGGTGTATACACAGGAAGGCCAGAAATGAAGATATATTTTCAGGAAAGAAGACTACACCCAACTTCATACAGACAAGGGCAAGAGCAATGGAGGTACCTCCAAGATGCTTCATGGGACACAAATGGGAGGGTAGGTGTTGGCATGCCCTACTACAATCAAAATAAAAAAAGCTGGTACGCGTGCAATACAATCTGATTTTTGTAGTAGAACCCCTACTTGAAGAAGCGATGGCCTTAATGAAATCACCAGAATACAAGGATGAACGGAGCGAGGAAACGTGGGGAGTAAATGTTACAATATACTCATATTGCAAGGTGCTAATAGAGGTGATCAACAAACAAGATCTACAAAACCTAACATCTTGGAGGGCAGCTGAGTTGTGGCAAGGTGTGTACAAAACAACAATAAAGGTTTGGAATATTAATAACAGTATGCCATGTGAGGAGAGAGGTCCTGCAAGACCCGCACAAGTCGGCAAATTGGGCGCAGGCGACATACAATTGATGGAGTATTGACAAACAATTTTATGGTCAAAATGGAGATCGGAAGCGACATCAATGATGTCTTCTTCAATTAAGAGTCTGGAATGGCCACACAACTCAACACCTGAGCTATGATTCATTAACAGTGGTTTTACAATTAGCAAGCTTTCAGAAGTTGTGTTTCAAATTTAATGTATTCAAGGTTCTTTTGCTTTCTCATGTACCTTTTAGTTTTTTTAGACTATAATAAGGATGCGTATTTGATTATTTTTACCAGTTCCAATGGATTTGATATTTTTACCTCTTTCAGTGAAATGATCAACAACTACCACTGCTACAAAAATGCAAAGCATACACAGCAGATTATTATCGTTTGCTCAAAATTCCCAAAATTCGTTTCCAAAGCAAGAAAACACTATTCTGACATAATTCGTTTACAACAAAACACTCGCACACAACCCTAAGATGATGAGAAGTATTGGATCGAGCGAAGTATTGGATCGAGCAAATTACTGATGAAGTCACACTTTCAACGGCTTGAGATTGATGGACAGCGGGTGTACCATCAAGTTTGAAGGCGACAATTGCAGAATTGTAGATGCAACCACGGATCAGACGATGGCAACAATCAAGAAGACACAAAACAACTTGTTCCCTCTGGAGATAGCCAAGGTGAAAAACAAGGCACTTGCAGCCAAGGAGATTAGTTCTAGCGAGCTATGACATTTAAGGTATGGTCATCTAAACATGAATGGTTTGAGATTGTTGAATCAAAAGAAAATGGTGAATGGGTTACCCGAAATTGGGTGAATCGGGTTATGTGAAGGATGTGTGTTTGGCAAGCAATCAAAGCTGCCATTTCCAAAAGACCAATCCTTGCGTGCTACCAAAGTACTTGAGTTAGTCCATACTGATTTGTGCAGACCCATGGAGGTTGAATCGATGGGAGGAAGCAAGTATTTTATGCTGTTTATTGATGATTATAGTAGGATGACCCGCTGACCAAATCACTCACACGAGAGAAGTTCAACTGGTGTCGAGACATGATGAATGTGCTGGACTTTGGATTAAGGGGGGTGTTGAATTAAAATAATCCAAGTCAGCAGCAAAGTGCATAAGAAATACAGTTTCTAGAAGTTGCGGTTTAGTTGCAGGTTTATTTTTGTTAAGAATTAATTATAAACTGATTGTAACTTAGGCAGCAAGTTTAACAATCAGTTTATAACTAATTCTTAACAAAAATATACCTGCAACTAAACCGCAACTTCTAGAAACTGTATTTCTTATGCACTTTACTGCTGACTTGGATTATTTTCAACAGAGCTTTTAGCAATCTCCATTGCGATAAAAAAGCGAGTGTGTTTTTGAGAGAGAGAAAAGAGGCGAGATAGCGGCTACGAAATCCTAGGAGAGAGATAAGTGAAGGGGGACCAGAGACTAGTATAAAGAGGGAGAAGAAGAGACCAAAGAGTTAAGAGTAATTTGATTAGACATGGACATTTTGAGAATTAAAGACAGGGCAATATTCCATATCAAATGCCTCGTCGAATGAAGATTATCGAACATAGTTCGTACCAACAACCATGTATAATATACAAAATAGGCCGAAATTGATAAAACCCTAATTCACAATATTTACACACGGCTTTGTCGATAAGAACTATGCAAGAGACAAAAGATCACAAATGATAAAAATAGCGCATGTACTTTATTCATGATCAGATTCAGGTATAATAATTATGGGGTATTCATGCATAATTAAAGTAATGTGTGTTATGAAAACGAATTTAAAGTTAAAAATGGTAAGTATACTATTTTGTGAAAGTGCAATAATAATATACACAAGATTAAAATTGGGCAAATAAGAATGTTCTTTAATAAGTATGTCAAATGAGGTCTTCTATTTGTAGTCTTTCTAATATGATTTTTTTTTTTAAAAAAAACAACTACGTGACAGATGTACAAAGTGAGAACTAATTATAGAATTTGAGATACAATTGAAATGGATAACTTCACCTATTAATTTGTCGTATCTTTACAGTGCTCTAAAGGGGGAATTTCATGAATACCCCTCACAAGCATCAAATTACATATTTTCCCTTCTAAAATTTGTAATATCATATTTACCCATCAAATTTCAAAAACTCACAAATTTACTCAATTCATAGCTTCTTTTCTTCAAGCTCGTTTTAAATTTATAATAATATGTAGTCATCCTTATGAAATGTTCAGTCATCTAATTGGTTTGTCTGTGAGGACTATTAATTCATTTATGTACTTGTGACACACACACAAGTATACGCGTCAGAGTTAGAGAAATAAACTTTTTGCTCTCTCAAATAGCCTATTAAATCTTTTACATATGCTATATATATAAAACCGTGAATTATGTATTACTTCTAAAATTTATAATATCATATTTACCTTTATAATTTAATTTTACCCTTTATTTATAAAATAAATGGTAAAATGAATTTATAAAAAATAAATATGATATTTTGAATTTTAGAAGGGGAAATACGTAATTTAATGTTCCCCAGTGGTATATGAAATTCTCCCTACTTCTAAAGTCTATTTACAGATACAAGGTTACAAAAAGGGGTTGGATATTTTGGTCATTTCCAGAATTGGTTGTAATACGTATATGTTTGGCTTTTATTTAATGCACTATGAAATTGCATGTCCACATGTTTGTTGTGTTATTAATTAATCTTCATCATCCCTAAATTGTTGTAATTGTTTAACTTAATAAAGCTTAACTTGGGTTATTTTTTTGTTTTGTTGATTTTTTCCTCAAACTAACTAGCGTCTACAAACTTTACTATTTAGATGATCAGCTTGATGCGCAGTTTTTTTATGATCAACTTTACTATTTACTTATGGCTCAACTTAAGTTATTCTCATTTTTTTATAGTTGTCATAAGTTATTCTCATGGCTCAACTTAAGTTATTCTCATTTTTTTATGGCTTTATTAAAGTTGTGAATATGAACTTAATACTTATGGCTCAACTTAAGTTATTCTCATTTTTTTATAGTTGTCATAACATTCATTTAGTTTTGAGACAAGTTGTTAATTAAAGTTGTGAATTTGTATAGGGGTGTTGATGCTCCGGAGATGGGCATGGCTTTTGGACAGGAGGCCAAGGATGCTCTAATAGATCTGATTGGGGGCAAATCCCTAAAATTGGTAGTGTATGACAACGATCCATATGGCCGTCTTTTGGCGGATGTATATGTAGGCAATCACTTTGTTCAGGTAATTAATTAGATTCAACTTGAAGTAGTTTTAATAAATCTCAAATGTAGTATTTTGAAATATAAGCTATGTAATTTTAATTTTATGGCACAGGAACTGTTATTAAAAGAGGGTCATGTGTGGCACTACCATTATTTCGACAAACGTCTGGAGCTTGCACGGGTTGGTTTAAGAGCACATCTCTTGTTATTTCTTGTTATTTTTACATTAATTTCAAAGGATCTTTTAAACTAAATATTTTTGAAGGTTTCCTTGACAATATATATTCTTTTCTTTCAGTGGCAAGTTGAGGCTCAAGTTTGTAGGAAAGGACTTTGGGGCAATCCAAACCCACACAGTCCATGGGATTACAAGGCAGAGGAGAGGAAGAAAAAAATTTGCAAATATGAGCTATAACCGATAAACCGATCTACATAATGCGTGCATTGCTTGTATGGTGTTCATTGGATGAAATCAAACCATCCTGAATAATAAAGCGTCACTATGCATAAGAAACACCCTACCACACGAGCTCATCTTTTGGTGTATACACAGGAAGGCCAGAAATGAAGATATATTTTCAGCAAAGAAGACTACACCCAACTTCATACAGACAAGGGCAAGAGCAATGGAGGTACCTCATGCAGAGGGTGACTTACACCAGCAACAAAATCGGTCATGTGCTGCTTAATAATTAATAGAAGGAACAGCCACGGTCCTGCTTGATGCTTCATGGGACACAAATGGGAGGGTAGGTGTTGGCATGGCCTACTATGATCAAAATAAAAAAGCTGGTCCGCGTGCAATACAGTTTGATTTTGGCAGCAGAACTCCTACTTGATGAAGCGATGGCCTTATGAAAGCACTGGAATACATAGATTTATGGAGCGAGGCAACGTGGGGAGTAAATGTTAGAGTTGCTAATAGAGGTGATCAACAAACAAGATCCACAAACCTAACATATTGGAGGGCAGCTGAGTTGTGGCAAGGTGTGTTAGAAAACAACAATAAATGTTTAGAATATTAATAACGGTATGCCATGTTCTGAGAGAGGCCCTGCAAGACCCGCACAAGTCGGCAAATTGGGCGCAAGCGACATATATTGATGGAGTATTGACAAACAGTTTTATGGTCAAAATGGAGATCGGAAGCAACATCAATGATGTCTTCTTCAATTAAGAGTCTGGAATGGCCACACAACTCAACACCTGAGCTATGATAAGTGTTCATTAACAGTGGTTTTACAATTAGCAAGCTTTCACAAGTTGTGTGTTTTAATGTAATGTATTCTAGGTTCTTTTACTTTCTCATGTACCTTTTAGTTTTTTTAGACTATAATAAGGATGTGTATTTGATTATTTTTACCACTTCCAATGGATTTGAATATTTTTACCTCTTTCAGTGAAATGATCAACAACTACCACTGCTACAAAAATGCAAAGCATACACGGCATATTATTATCGTTTGCTCAAAATTCCCAAAATTCGTTTCCAAAGCAAGAAAACACTATTCTGACATAATTCATTTACAACAACACACTCACACGCAACCCTAAGATGATGAGAAGTATTGGATCAAGCAAATTACTGATGAAGTCACACTTTCAACGGCTTGAGATTTTAGCAATCTCCATTGCAACAAAAAGGCGAGTGTGTTTTTGAGAGAGAGAAAAGAGGCGAGATAGCAGCTACGAAACCCTAGGAGAGAGATAAGTGAAGGGGGACCAGAGACTAGTATAAAGAGGGAGAAGAAGAGACCAAAGAGTTAGAGTAATTTGATTTGACATGGACATGTTGAGAATTAAAGACAGGGCAATATTCCATATCAAACGCCTCGTCGAATGAAGATTATCGAACACAGTTCGTACCAACAACCATGTATAATATACAAAATAGGCCGAAATTGATAAAACCCTAATTCACAATATTTACACACGGCTTTGTCGATAAGAACTATGCAATAGACAAAAGATCACAAATGATAAAAATAGCGCATGTATTTTATTCATGATCAGATTCAGGTATAGTAATTATGGGGTATACATGCATAATTAAATTAATGTGTGATATGAAAACGAATTTAAAGTTAAAAATGGTAAGTATAAAAATACGACACTATTTTGTGAAAGTGCAATAATAATATACACAAGATTAAAATTGGGCAAATAAGAATGTTCTTTAATAAGTAGGTGACAGATGTACAAAGTGAGAACTAATTATAGAATTTGAGAAACAACTGAAATGGATAACTTCACCTATTAATTTGTCGTATCTTTACAGTGCTCTAAAGGGGAAATTTCATGTATACCCCTTACAAGCATCAAATTACATATTTTTCCCTTGTAAAATTTGTAATATCATATTTACCCATCAAATTTCAAAAACTCACAAATTTACTCAATTTATAGCCTTTTTTCTTCAAGCTCGTTTTAACTTTATAATAATATGTAGTCATCCTTAAGAAATGTTCACTATTAATTCATTTATGTACTTGTGACACACACACAAGTATATATCTAAATGTCACTGTGTACGCGTCAGAGTTATAGAGATAAACTTTTTGCTCTCTCAAATAGCTAATTAAATCTCTTACATATGCTATATATATATATAAAGCCGTGAATTATGTATTTTAACTTCTAAAATTTATAATATCATATTTACCTTTATAATTTAATTTTACCCTTTATTGATAAATATATATGAGGAGGGTTCAAATGCCTCCATTTTTCATGCCTCCACCATGCCTCCATTTTTTAAAACTTAAATAACTCAAAATTTAAAACTAAAAAATCAAAATAAAACCATTTGATATGATCTACATCATTTTATCTATGCACGTGTAAAAAATTATGACATTTCAATTTTATTTTGGTTTTCATCAAGAGCTTGTAAAAAATTTACTAATGTGGATAATTTCTAGACGTTGATTTTTCAACTTATTGATTCACATAAAAATAAAATCAAAATGTGATAATTTTTTATGAGCACATAGATAAAATGATGTAGATCATATCCAACGGTTTTATTTTGATTTTTTTTTAAATTTTGAGTTATTTAAGTTTTTAAAAATGGAGGCATTTGAACCCTCCTCAATATATATATATATATATATATCTCTAAATAAATGGTAAAATGAATTTATAAAAATAAATATGATATTTTGAATTTTAGAAGGGTAAATACGTAATTTAATGTTCTGCAGTGGTATATGAAATTCTCCCTACTTCTAAAGTCTATTTAGAGATACAAGGTTAGAAAAAGGGGTTGGACTTATTGGTCATTTCCAGAATTGGTTGTAATAAGTACAGATTTGGCTTTTATTTAATGCACTATGAAATTGCATGTCCACATGTTTGTTGTGTTATTATTAAATCTTCATCATCCCTAAATTATTGTAATTGTTTGACTTAATAAAGCTTAAATTGGGTTAATTTTTAGTTTTGTTGATTTTTTCCGCTCAAACTTTACTATTTAGATGGGACTTTTTAACTTTTTCTATTCTTTATCTTTACCACTTACAGGTCAGCTTGATGCGCAGTTTTTTTTTCTTTCCTTTTTAGGTTTTTCCTAATATAACCTATTCCTTATAATAAAAATAAAGATTTTTAATATGGAATTAACTAACCAAAGTCCTGAGGAGCCTTTCCAAAATTAACTAATCTTTATTTTATAAATAAACCGACTTTCCAAAAAAAACCTATGAGGAGCCTTTCCTAAATTAACGCACCCTATAAGTCATCACTCTCAAAATGACATAAGCCTCTCTCTCATCATCGTCATTATTTCCTCTCTCTGTCATACACACATCTCTCTACTCTATACAACAGCCGAACAACTGTCCTGTGTTAGAAGTTACAAAACCGAGAGCACCCTTATTCTCGTCCACCATCTGCCTCGTCACGACCCTCATTACGCATCTCTGTAAGATCCTATCTATCGAAAAAACTTATGCACTTTAAATGTTTTGGCCATACGGTTGGATCAGGGATTAACTTGTGGAGTTAATTAAGCTTTGATTCGTAATTCTTTTCGTTGTACTATGTTCAATTGGTGCTTCCATTTAAGAAGTTGTTTTGTTAATTATTCCCCACTATTTCTTGGGACAACCCAACCCAAGAAACGAAAAAATCTTGTCTCTGCAATCTTGGGGACTTGTTTGTTTTTTTCGTTACCTGGGTTGGGTTGTCCCATGGCGTCCCACTTTCTTTATTTTCTTTTTTCTTTCGTTTCTTGGGTTGGGTTGACCCATGGCGTCCCACTTTCTTTCTTTTCTTTTTTCTTTCGTTTCTTGGGTTGGGTTGACCCATGCCGTCCCACTTTCTTTCTTTTTTTTTGTTTCCTGGGTCGGATTGCCCAATGGCGCCCCACTTTCAAAAAAAAAAAATTCATTTTTTTCACGGGGTTGAGATGTGTCATGGAGTCAGGGACGCCATGGCTTGTTACTTCCTTCTCATTTTTAAAATTCCCGCATGAGATTTCTTATTTTTATTTTTTTTTTATTTTCTTATGAATAAAAATTTTGGTACTAAGAATAACCAAAATTTTCACACTTTTTTCAATTTTTCATCGAGATAGTAATTTTGCATGACACTTTCACTAACTATCCTCTCTCAAAATTGCAGTAGCCTCTCATACACACATCTCTCATGGCACAACTGATCTGGCCGTTTGTACCGATTGTACCCTGGCGAGTCGTACCGGTTCAACATCCGCCGCCGACGACTCCCTTCGCAAAACTACAATACAGACCAATAATACATACTTTGCCGGTATTGAATCAATCATCTCTTTATTATTTTTAATTTTTAATTTCATTGATTTTGTTATGTCAAATTTGTACTAGGCTCTCTGATGTGAAATAATGTGATAATAAATTAAATACACCCCTATTTCAGTCAAACAAAAATGGCTAGTGTACATCCCAATAAAGTAAACAATTAATATAATCTCAAAGGATAAATCAAGGGTAAAATAAAGCTCAAATTACGAGTAAAATTAATTAATTAATTTATCAAGCCTACCTTACACTTGGTAGTACTATATGGGTGTGTGGGGAAGGAGCTAACTAGAATTACACATACTAACCCATAGAAAGTCAATGAAAGCTGCATATATATCATAAGCACTTATAAATTTTGTCAACTAGAACATATCAATGCTTAATTAGTAGATGTAGTTGTGAGATATTTTATGAGTAAATGCTCTCACAGGTGAATCCAAAGCTTATCGGTGATGGAGATGGCATGACCATCCATGTAGATTTGTCTCAATCTCGAGCATTATTTCCAGTACCGATAGAGATACACCATATGGTGATTGCAAGAATGCATGCTAAGGCTGCTTGTGATTTTGCTAAAGCTGATGCACTCCAAGATGCAATTAATAGAGCTGGATATAGGTGACATTTATTATTTCATACGAAAAATAACATCCTTAAATGCAAAATTGAACATACTTTATATGGTTGAAATGGTGCTTTAAACTTGTTTAAGTCCTCTTGAATTTAGAAACATTGTCAAATGAGTGGTATATGTATATGTATATGTATGTGTGTGTGTGTGTGTGTGTGTGTGTGTGTGTGTGTATCAAGGGACCACATCCAGTTTACTGAAAAATATTAATGTCTACACTCTACACCAAAGCAATTGATATCAGCTTATATTTAAAATATTGTTATTTTTTGTTTTGTAATTGTAGAATAATAAGGGGATCATTGAACGAGGAAATTCTCACTAAAGAGTACAGAGTCCGTTTGAAGTATGCATTTTCTCATTTTCATTTTATTTTGTTTTCGAGGCTCTTTGATCCATTTTTTTTAACCACTGACTTAGGGTCATTATTGTTAATACACTGGTTGAAACCTATTCAGAAACTACGTACAACATGTTTGGCAAATAGAAAATAAACAATAGTAAATAATTTTGAGATTTTTATTAAAGTTAATAAGGATTAAAGTGTGCTTACTTTAAACTGAGATGGCTTAAGTTATCCATATTTGATATGAACTTAATACTTATGGCTCAACTTAAGTTATTCTATTTTTTTATAGTTGTCATAACATTTATTTAGTTTTGAGACAAGTTAATTAAAGTTGTGAATTTGTATAGGGGTGTTGATGCTCCGGAGATGGGCATGGCTTATGGACAGGAGGCCAAGGATGCTCTAATAGATCTGATTGGGGGCAAATCCCTCAAATTGGTAGTGTATGACAATGATCCATATGGCCGTCTCTTGGCTGATGTGTATGTAGGCAATCACTTTGTTCAGGTAATTAATTAGATTCAACTTGAAGTAGTTTCAATAAATCTAAAATGTAGTATTTTGAAATATAAGCTATGTAACTTTGATTTTATGGCACAGGAACTCTTATTAAAAGAGGGTCATGTGTGGCACTACCATTATTTCGACAAACGTCTGGAGCTTGCACGGGTTGGTTTACGAGCACATCTCTTCTTATTTCTTGTTATTTTTACATTAATTTCAAAGGATCTTTTAAACTTTATTTTTTAAGTTTTCCTTGACAATATATATTTTTTTCTTTCAGTGGCAAGTTGAGGCTCAAGTTTGTAGGAAAGGACTTTGGGGCAATCCAAACCCACAAAGTCCATGGGATTACAAGGCAGAGGAGAGAAAGAAAAAAATTTGGAAATATGAGCTATAACCGATAAACCGATCTACATAACGCCTGCATTGCAGTATGGTGTTCATTGGATGAAATCAAACCATCCTGAATAATAAAGCGTCACTATCCATAACAAACACCCTACCACACGAGCTCATCTTTGCTGTATACACAGGAAGGCCAGATATTAAGATATATTTTCAGCAAAGAAGACTATACCCAACTTCATACAGACAAGGGCAAGAGCAATGGAGGTACCTCATGCAGAGGGTGACTTGCACCAGCAACAAAATCGGTCATGTGCTGCTTAATAATTAATAGAAGGAACAGCCACGGTCCTGCTTGATGCTTCATGGGACAGAAATGGGAGGGTAGGTGTTGGCATGCCCTACTACGATCAAAATAAAAAAATCTGGTACGCGTGCAATACAATCTGATTTTTGTAGTAGAACCCCTACTTGAAGAAGCGATGGCCTTATGAAATCACTATAATACATGGATGAACGGAGCGAGGCAACGTGGGGAGTAAATGTTACAATATACTCGTATTGCAAGGTGGTAATAGAGGTGATCAACAAACAAGATCTACAAAACCTAACATCTTGGAGGGCAGCTGAGTTGTGGCAAGGTGTGTACAAAACAACAATAAAGGTTTGGAATATTAATAACAGTATGCCATGTGAGGAGAGAGGTCCTGCAAGACCCGCACAAGTCGGCAAATTGGGCGCAGGCGACATACAATTGATGGAGTATTAACAAACAGTTTTATGGTCAAAATGGAGATCAGAAGCGACATCAATGATGTCTTCTTCAATTAAGAGTCTGGAATGGCCACACAACTCAACACCTGAGCTATGATAAGTGTTCATTAACAGTGGTTTTACAATTAGCAAGCTTTCACAAGTTGTGTGTTTTAAATTTAATGTATTCTAGGTTCTTTTACTTTCTCATGTACCTTTTAGTTTTTTTAGGCTATATATAATAAGAATGCGTATTTGATTATTTTTACCACTTCAAATGTATTTAAATATTTTTACCACTTTCAATGAAATGATCAACAACTACCACTACTACAAAAATACAAAGGATACACGATAGATTATTATGGTTTACTCAAAATTTCCAATAAATTCGTCTCCACAGCAAAAAAAAACACTATTTTGAAAATTTGCTCCAACATTATTACATGGTTTCAAACTAAATAACCGTGTATAAATATGCCCCCATATTAATACATGGTTCTTTATTACAATTGGACCCAATAAGTCATGCGCTACACATAACAACGCCTACATGACCTCAATCATGCGCTACACAAAACAGCGCCTACTTGATCAACATTCAAGAATGCGCTACACATAACAACGCCTACATGCTTAAAAAAATTGCTCACCATACTAACCATTTTAGCTAAAATTTTATGAATGCAACACTATATCAAAATCAATAGGTTCTGACATAGTTCATTTACAACAATACAATCACGTGCTACACATAACAACGCCTCCTTGGTGACAAGCAACCCTAAGATGATTAGAAGTATTGGATCAGACAAATTACTGATGAAGTCACACTTTCTACGGCGTGAGGATTTAGCAATCTCCATTGCGATAAAAGGCGAGTGTGTTTTTGAGTACGATACCCTAAGAGAGAGAGAGAGAAGTGAAGGGGGACGAGAGTCTAGTATAAAGAGGGAGAGAGAAAAGAGGCGAGATAGTGGTTATGAAACTCTAAGAGAGAGAGAGAGAGAGAGAAGTGAAGGGGGAGGAGATACTAGTATAAAGAGGGAGAAGAATAGACCAAAGAGTTAGAGTAATTTGATTAGAGATGGACATGTTGAGATTTTTTTTTTTTTAATAAAAGTGGCAAGCCACCTGTTTCATTAGGAACAAAATAGTTCATACAGAACTGATAAACTAGAAAAGATAAGGATCCTCAAGGTGTGAAGCACCAAAAGGATATCTAAAACTAATGTCATAAAGCATATAAGGCATAACATTTTGCCAGGATAACTAGGTAGTAAGAATACTAAGACAAAATAACCACAAAACAAATCACAGACGAAGACGGACTAATCATCCCTGTCAATAAAACGAGAAGTAGAGACACTACCAATAGAAGAACCCGAATCAGCAGTAGATGGATCAGCCGCCATAAAAGCAGCATCAATTAATAGCATCATACTCAGCCTGGTCCCTAAGGTAATCAGAAAGATCAGAGCCCTGAAGACCAAGACATGGGTCTTCCTCGGACTGGTTGCTTACCATTTCCTGGGTATCTGAATCCGACAAAATTTTAATGCCTGCCTTATTCAAAAGATATACATCCATAGGCAAAATTAAAGATGGACATGTTGAGATTTAAAGACGGCAATATTCCATATCAAACACCTTGTAGAATGAAAATAATCAAACATGGTTCGTAGCAACAACCTTGTATAATATAGAAAATAGGCCCGAATTGATGAAAACCCTAATTCACAATATTTACACACGGCTTTGTCAATAAGAACTATGTAAGAGACAAAAGATCACAAATGATAAAAATAGCGCATGTATTTTATTCAAGATCAGATTCAGTTATCGTAATTATGGGGTATACATGCATAATTAAAGTAATAATGTGTTATGAATACGAACATAAAGTTAAAAATGGTTAGTATAAAAATACAACACTATTTTGTTAAAGTGCAATAATAATATACACAAGATGTAAAATTGGGCGAATAAGAATGCTCTATAATCAGTATGCGAAATGAGGCCTTGTAATAAGTATGTCAAATGAGGCATTCTATTTGCAGTAGGTTTATAATTTAGTTGTCTTTCTCATATGATTTTTTTTCTAAAAACAACTAGGTGACAGATGTACAAAGTGAGAACTAATTATAGAATTTGAGATACAATTGAAATAGATAACTTCACCAATTAATTTGTCGTATCTTTACAGTCGTCACAAGCATCGAATTACATATTTTCCCTTATAAAATTTATAATATCATATTTACCCATCAAATTTAAAAAACTCACAATTTACTCAATTTATAGTCTTTTTTTTGTTCAAACTCGTTTTAAATTTAAAAACATTCCATTTTATCCTTTATTAAATGACGAAAAACTATGAAAAGTATATAAAATGTGAGTTACAACAATCATTTTTTTCATTTTGAGTTACAACAAATTTGAGTTACAACAAAGTTACAACAATCATTTTTTTCATTTTCAAAATCCAAATCATCGATCCAAACCGTTCAACATGATTATCTAAATAAAATGTGCTTGCAGATCAAATTTTACATTTTTTTGAATTTTTACACTATTTATTAAGATGGGTACAAAATTCAATGGTCTGAATATGACTATTTTTTGTAAAATACTTAACAAATAGTAAAAAAATTCAAAAATAATGTAAAATTTGATCTGCAAGCACATTTTATTGTGGAGATCATGTTGAACGGTTTGGATCAACGATTTAGACTTTGAAAATGAAAAAAATGGTTGTTGTAACTTTGTTGTAACTCAAATTTGTTGTAACTTGATCCCTCCTCTATACATAAATGTCACTGTGTGCGTGCCACAAGTAGAGAAATAAACCGTTTGGCCTCACAAATAGCGAATTAAATCTTTTACATATGCTATATATATAAAACATTGAATTAAGTATTGGACCTTCTGAAATTCATAATTTCATAATATCATATTGACCTTGAAATGGAATTATAAAGATAAATATGATATTTTGAATTTTAAAAGGGGAAATTTCGTAATTTAATATTTTGCAGTGGTATATGAAATTCTCCCTACTTCTAAAGTCTATTTAGAGATACAAGGTTAGAGAAAGGGGTTGGATTTTTTTGTCATTTCCAGAATTGGTTGTAATATGTACATGTTTGTCTTTTATTTAATGCACTATCAAATTGCATATCCACATGTTTGTTGTTTTATTAATCAATCTTCATCATCCCTAAATTGTTGTAATTGTTTGACTTAATAAAGCTCAAGTTGGGTTAATTTTAGTTTTGTTGATTTTTTTCCTCAAATTAGCTAGTGTCTTCAAACTTTACTATTTATATTGTATTTTTTAACTTTTTCTATAGCTAGCATGTACAATTCTTAATCTTTACCACTTACATGGTCAGCTTGAATCGGCCCAGAGTACTTTCAACACCTTTTTTATTGTACTTTTTATTTCATTTTTGTTTCTTTTTATGTTTTTCCTAATATAACTTATTTCTGAAAATAAAAGTGCCCCCCAGAATAAAAGTTTTTGCATGGTTAACCTACTATGGTAAGATCTTAACTACTGATAATCTGGCAAAAAGAGGTTGGAACATGCCAAGCATTTGTGTCATGTGTAGAAGGGCGGGAGAAACAAATTGCGCATCTATTCTCAGAATGTGGTATTACATTAGAGTTATATGATGGGCTTATTCACACTTTCACATTACCTATGTGGAACTGGAAAGTCATGCATGCTACAGAAGGAACAAGCACAATTCTGGATGGTACATAAAAAGGGAGAAATGTAATCAAGAGAATTTTTATTTTGTGTTTTCTCAATGAACTATATTCAACTATGTCGAATCTTTATGTAACACTATTAACGGATTTTACTTGAAACCTTTTATTAATAAAGCAAATAAGGACAAGATTTTTATTTTTTCTCAAAAAAAATATATATAACTTATTCCTTAAAATAAAACTAAGGATTTTAAATATGGAATTAACTAACCAAAGTTGTGAGGAGCCTTTCCGAAATTAACTAATCTTTAGTTTCAAATTTAAACCGCCTTTCCAAAAAAAATTTTGAGGAGCCTTTCCTAAATTAACGCAGTTATAAATCATCGCTCTTCAAATGACAGCAGCCTCTCCCTCAACATCTTCATTAATTCCTCTCTCAAACACACATCTCTCTGGCCTATGCAACAGCTGACATATTATTCCTTCTCCTTTTCTCTTTCATAATCAAAATTCAATATTGTTGGTTTATTCATTTTCTTTTTTGAATTATATCATACTGCTATTTATTTAATTATGGATATAGGTTTCTCAAGTTTCTCAAATTCATTTGAAAGGAGAATTGGACCTATGATCAACTGCCCTGTACACCCTTATCGTCTCCCCCCATCTGCCTCGTCACGACCCTCATTACGCATCTATGTAAGTTCATATCTATGGAAAATATATTGTCAAATTTTGCTATTTTTTATGAAGGATAAATGTTGATAATCAATTGAATGGAAAAAACTTGTGCATTTTAAATGTTTTGGCCATTTGGTTGGATCAGGGATGAACTTGTGGAGTTAATTAAGCTTTGATTCATAATTATTTTCCTTCTAGCATGTTAAAATGGTGTTTCCATTTAGGAAGTTGTTCTGTTAATTATTCCCCACTATCAAAAATTAAAGGGAAGTACTAAGAATAACCAAAATTTTGACTCTTTTTTCAACTTTTCATCGAGAGTAATTTTGCATGACACTTTCATTAACTATTCACTATACATTCTATTATTTTTAGAGACAGAAAGAGATGAAATTATTTGTATTGTATTGAATATATCTGTACAATGTTTACAGGTGATTATATAGGATAATTGGCCAATTAGCCGTTATACATTCCCAATAGCAAACTTTCCTAATAATTACAAGATCTAATTACCATATAGCTGTTTGAGCTAATATAGCTATAATCTAATCACATATAATAAAATCTAAATTACAACAGTACTTCCTAAATTACAGAATCTATAGAGATCTTCCTATTCTTATTGGGTCTGATCTTGATCTTCTTATTGGGTCGGATCCTCTTCATTATTATTTTCAATACTCCCCTCAAGTTGGGATCGAATAAGTTGAAAGAACCCAACTTGCTTGCAATTGTGTGAAAAGTTTTTCCATCAAGTGCCTTGGTGAAAATATCTGCAAGTTGATCGTTGCTACTTACATACGGTGTTTCAATTTCTTTAGATTGTACCTTTTCCCGTATGAAGTGGAAATCGACTTCTATGTGTGTTGTTCTTTCATGAAAAACTGGATTTGATGCAATGTGTCTTGCTGTATTGTTGTCAAAGTACATCTTTATATGGGATTGTTGATTTGCATTCCCATGTACATCTTTATTCGTATTGGTCTGACCTAATTAATTAATTATTGTTTCTAAATGGGAAATTTTCAAGGGCTGAATGATGGGCTAGCGAAAATTTATACTTAAAACTTCATCAAATAAATAGAAAGAAAATATCTATCCTAGAGAAACGTCCCATTTTCCGCCAAACATCCCAGGTCTACTTCGAACGCATATTAAAACTGAAGTCCAATACTGACCTTTCTTTATAAAGTTTCCTGATCTGTCTCTTCTCCCTTCGCTAAAATGAAAATTTCTCGATCTGGTGAGTGACTCTCTCCAAACCTCTCTCTCTCCACAGCTTCCATCAATAAAATTTCTCTGACTCTCTCTGATCCTCTCTCTCTCCACAGCCTCGATCCATTGATCGATCAATAACCAGTCGCCATTGCTCCGATAGAACCATGGCAACGGAGGAGACTGAGGAGCAGTACCACGTACGCGACACCTAGCTGATGTGGCACTTGCTCAACTTGATTCTATTCCAGTTGGTGTTAGTTTCTATATCAGGCTTCACTCTTACTAGTGAAAGTGTGTAGTGTGACAAATTTATGACTATTGATAGTAGAGCTTGACACTATACTAGGAGGTTCCTTGAGCATTGTTGGCATGTTATTTCTGTTAAGGCTAATTAAACTTTCAAAAACTTGAAGTGTTAAAAAGATGGTATTGTTCACATAAAAAGGATTTTTTAGTGAGAATATAAAAAATATAATGACAATAAATTTACCAGGAGATCGAAAAAATTTGCCAATTGAAATAGAACCGAGCCTGGCTGTTGAACCCCAAGAAACCCTGACCGAACCTCCGAAAGAACCCATAGAGATCGAGATCAACGCAATGGTTGTTTCAAATAAAGATGAAATGAAACAAGAGGAAGAGAAGATATCAGATCAGGTTAGAAGCGGGAGTGTGACTGGCGAGGGAAGCAGGACTTTTACCATGAGGGAGTTGCTCAATGAACTGAAAGAGGAAGAAAGGGAAGCTAATGAGGAGTTACCTATATTGTATTGATGCATGTTTTTTGTAAGATTGGTCAAATGAGAAATGCTAAAATGCTACTAGATGTTGTGCTTCATGATGGCATCACATACAATATATTGTCAATGGGGCATTCAAGGCATGGTAAGGGGATGATACTGATTTTGATACATTACTACTGTGTACACCCAAATGCAATTTTCCTTGCCTTTTTCTTCACAAATGTTAAATATACGCTGCTTTATTTATTTATTTATTTTCAATATTATCCTGTTACTCATCTCGCACGGTACCTGAAATGTTGATTCGTGACATCCAAATTTATTTATTTTTGCTCAAATTCCAAAATTCGCCTTACTTTTTAACAAGTAGAATACATGCGCAAGAACTCATTTTCTTATGATGAATTTATGCCTGGAAATTTTTCTCACTTTACAGGGGACGGAAGAAATAAATACTAAACTTTCCTTTTATGTCACTATAGATATACCTTTTTCTTTTGTTTATATTCTTAATTTTGTTATGATACAGTTCAAAAACCACAGTCAGGATATAATAGTTAATACTGAGTAAAAAGAAGAAGAGAGAGAATTCAGAAGCAATCTTCCCTGACAAAGCTCACTCGCCTGCTCAACGTCCATGCCAACCGTGCTGCCATAGCTATCTGGTCTGACGGCACTTTAGAATCTAGTAATATCTTATTTTCTTCTTCTCGAAAGTTTTGTATATATCTATTTTTGTTCCATACCAAATTAATGATACAACATGTTGTGTAGTTACACCAATTTTTCCATACTGCCACATATATCACATTCTGGTACAGTGTTGCTATTATGAGGTCATATAGTGTTAATATTACGTAGAGATGATCTTAAAAAAATAAGTCGTGAAATTGTTCAATTAGACAATAGTTATGTATTTTAATTTATAAAATTACACTAAATTCATAATGTTTCACTAACCCAACTGTTAATAATGATTTTCATCACTTCACCTAAAAAGTTGAGATCTTATCAGAACTGCTGACATGCCATTTTTCTTAATCAGAGAGTAGTGCAGCTAAGATAAAGGAAAAGGGAGAAGAGTGGAGATCTACATTTGGAAATGGGTACATAGAGACCGTTGTACAACAGGCTTCCTCCAGCCTCACCCTAGTAGAGAGAGAGATTCATCATTTTTTTGTGGTACTTCTAATGTTGTTATGTATCACTTCCTCCATCCACCAATCTCCTTCTCACAACGTTGGATCTCTTGTGTTGGCATCACCTTCTCCATCCACCAATCTCATTCTCACTCTGTTGGATCTCTTGTGTCATTCTGTATCACCTCATCTATCCACAAATATTCTTCTCACTATGTTGGATCTCTTAGTGTTGTTCTGTATCAATTCCTCAATTCAGGAATCTCTTTCTCACTCCTTTGGATCTCTAGTGTTGTTTTGGATCACCTTCTCCATCCGTCAATCTCTTTCTCACTCCATTGGGTCTCCAGTGTTGTTCTGGATAACCTCATCTATCCACAAATCTCCTTCTCACTATGTTGGATCTCTAGTTTTGTACTGGATCACCTCCGACATCAACGAATCTCTTTGTCACTCCATTAGCTATTTTGTGTTGTTAAAGTTAATCTCCTTCATCTACGAATCTCCTTCTCACTCCGTTGGCTCTCTAGTATTGTTTTGTATCACCTCCACCATCCAAGAATCTTTTTCTCACTCCATTGGATATCTAGTGTTGTTCTGGATCACTTCCTCCATCCACCAATCTCATTCTCACTCCATTGGCTCTCTAGTGTTATTATTGATCACCTCTCTATTCACAAATCTTGTTCTCACTCTATTGGATCTCGAGCGTTGTTAGGTATAACTCCTCCATCCACGAATCTCTTTGTCACTCTGTTGGATCTCTAGTGCTACTCTGGATAATCTCCTCCACCCACCAATCTCCTTCTCACTCCATTGGCTCTCTTGAAATGTTTTGGATCACCTCATTCATCCAAAAATCTCCATCTCACTCTGTTGCTTCTCTAGTGTTGTTCTGCATGACCTCCTCTATCCACAAATTTCCTTCTCACTATGTTAGATCTCTAGTGTTGTTTTGTATCACCTACTCAATTCACTAATCTCCTTTTTATTTCGCTGGAGGTCTAGTGTTGTTCAGGATCACCTCCTTCATCCACAAATCTCCTTCTCACTCCATTGGCTCTCTAATGTTGTTCTGGATAACTTCCCCTATTCACAAATCCCCTTCTCACTTTCTTGGATCTGTAGTGTTATTTTGTATCACTTCCTCCATCCATGAATCTTTTTCTCACTCCATTGGATCTCTAGGATTTTTCTAGATGACTTCTTCTATCCACAAATCTCCTTCTCAATCTGTTGCATCTCTAGTATTGTTCCGTATCACCTTCTTCATCAACGAATCTCTTTTTACTCTGTTCGATCTCTAGTGTTCTTCTGGATCACCTCCTTCATTCATTAATCTCCTTCTCACTCCATTGGCTCTCTTGTCTTGTTCTTGATCACCTCCTTCATCCACGAATCTCTTTCACACATTGTTGCTTCTCTAGTGTTGCTTTGTATCACCTCCCCCATTTTCACTCTGTTGGATCTCTAGTATTTTTCTAGATGACATCCTCTATGAACAAATCTCCTTCTCACTCTGTTGGATCTCTAGTGTTGTTTTGTATCACCTACCTCATCCACCAATCTCCTTCTCACTCAATTGGCTCTCTTGTGTTGTTGTTGATCACCTCCTTCATCCACGTCTCTCCTTCTCACTCCGTTGCTTCTCTAGTGTTTTTCTGGATGACCTCATCTATTCACGAATCTACTTGTGACTCTATTGGATCTCTAGTGTTGTTCTGTATCACCTACTTCATCCACCAATCTCCTTTTAACTTCCCTGGATGTCTATTGTTGTTCTAGATCACCTCCTCTATTCACAAATCTTCTGATTATTCTGCTGAATCTCTAGTGTTGTTATGCATCACCTCCTCCATCGACCAATCGCTTTCTCATACCGTTGGATCTCTTGCGTTAATCTATATCACCTCATCGATCCACCAATCTCCTTCTCACTCTGTTAGATCTCTACTATAGTTTTGGATCACCTCCTTCATCCACGATTCTTTTTGTAACTCCGCTGGATCTGTAGTGTTGTTCTGAATCACTTCCACCATCCACCAATCTCCTTCTGACTCCATTGGCTCTCTAGTGTTGTTCTGGATCACCTCCTCTATTCACCAATCTCTTTCTAACACCGTTGGCTCTCTTGTGTTGTTCAGGATCATCTCCTTCATCTACGAATCTCCTTCTCACTCTGTTGGCTCTCTAGTATTGTTCTTGATTATTTCCTCTATCAACAAATCTCATTTTCACTCTGTTGGATCTCTAGTGTTGTTCTGTATCACCTCCTCCATCCACGAATCTCATTCTCACTCTATTGCATCACTAGTGTTGTTCTGGATCACCTCCTCCATCCACCAATGTCCTTCTCCCACCAATGGGCTCTCTAGTGTAGTTTTGGATCACATCCTTCGTCCACGAATTCCCTTCTTACTCCGTTGGATCTCTAGTGTTTTTCTAGATAACATCCTCTATCCACAAATTTGCTTTTCACTCTATTGGATCTTTAGTGTTGTTCTAGATAACATTCCACCAATCTCCTTCTCACTCAATTGGCTCTCTTGTGTTGTTCTGGATCACCTCCTTTATTCACCAACCTCCTTCTCACTTCGTTAGATCTCTTATGTTGTTCCAGATCACTTGCTTCATCTACGAATCTCCTTCTCACTCCGTTAGCTCTCTAGTATTGTTCTTGATGATTTCCTATATCAACAACTCCCATTTTCACTCTGTTGGATCTCTATTGTTGTTCTGTATCACCTCCTCCATACACGAATCTCATTCTCACTCTGTTGCATCACTAGTGTTGTTATGGATCGTCTCCTCGATCCACCAATCTCCTTCTCCCTCCAATGAGCTCTCTAGTGTAGTTTTGGATCACCTCCTTCGTCAACGAATCTCCTTTTTACTCCGTTGAATCTTTAGTATTTTTCTAGATGACATCCACTATCCACAAATCTCCTTCTCACTCAATTGGATCTTTAGTGTTGTTCTAGATAACATCCTCCATCCACCAATCTCCTTCTCACTCAATTGGCTCTCTTGTGTTGTTCTGGATCACCTCCTTTATTCACCAACCTCCTTCTCACTCCGTTGGATCTCTTATGTTGTTCTGGATCACTTGCTTCATCTACGAATCTCCTTCTCATTCCGTTGGCTCTCTAGTATTGTTCTTAATGAGTTCCTCTATCAACAAATCTCATTTTTACTCTGTTGCATCTTTAGTGATGTTCTGTTTCACCTCCTCTATCCACGAATCTCATTCTTACTCCGTCGCATCACTAGTGTTGTTCTGAATCGCCTCCATCCACCAATCTCCTCCTCCCTCCAATAGCCTCTCTAGTGTAGCTTCGGATCACGTCTTTCGTCCACGAATCTCCTTCTTACTCCGTTAAATGTTTAGTGTTTTACTAGATGACATCCTCTATCCACAAATCTCCTTCTCACTCTATTGGATCTTTGGTGTTGTTCTAGATAACATCCTCCATTCCCCAATCTCCCTCTCACTCAATGGACTCTCTTGTGTTGTTCTGGATCACCTCCTTTATTCACCAATCTCCTTCTCACTCCGTTGGATCTCTTATGTTGCTCTGGATCACCTGCTTCATCTACGAATCTCCTTCTCATTCCGTTGTCTCTCAAGTATTGTTCTGGATGACTTCCACTATCAACAAATCTTTTTCTATCTCCGTTGGACCTCTAGTGTTGTTCTGGATTGCCTCTTCCATCCACCAATCTCCTGCTCAGTCCATTGGCTCTCTTGTGTTGTTCTTGATCACATCATTCATCTACAAATCTCTTTCTCACTCTGTTGCTTCTCATGCGTTGTTCTGTATCACCTCCACCATCCACAAATCTCCTTCTCACTTTGTTGGATCTCAAGTGTTATTTTGTATCACCTCCCCAAAACACCAATCTCTTTCTCACTCAATTGGCTCCCTTGTGTTGTTCTTGATCACCTCCTTCATCTATGTATCTCCTTCTCACTCCGTTGCTTCTCTAGTGTTGTTCAGGATGACCACATCAATCCACAAATCTGCTTGTCACTCTATTGGATCTCTAGTGTTGTTCTGTATCACCTACTTCATCCACCAATCTTTTTTTCACTTCCCTAGATGTCTATTGTTGTTCTAGATCACCTCCTCTGTCCATAAATCTCTTTATCATTTTGTTGGATCCCTAATGTTGTTCTGGATCGCCTCCTCCGTCCAGCAATCTCCTTCTCCTTCCAATAGGCTCTCTAGTGTTGTTTTGTATCACCTTCTCTTTTTCATTCCGTTGGCTCTCTAGTATTGTTCTGGAGGACTTCCTCTATCAACAAATCTCATTCTTACTTTGTTTGACCTGTTGTGTTGTTCTGTATCACCTCCTCCATCCATAAATCTTTTTCTCACTCCGTTGGACCTCTAGTGTTGTTCTTGAAAGCCTCCTCCATCCACCAATCTCCTTCTCAGTCCATTAGCTCTCTTGTGTTGTTCTTGGTCACCTCTTTCATCCACAAATCTCTTTCTCACAATATTGCTTCTCTAACGTTGTTCTGTATCACCTCCACCATTCACAAATATCCTTCTCACTCTATTGGATCTCTAGTGTTGTTTTGTATCACCTCCCCCTTCCACCAATCTCATTCTCACTCAATTGGCTCTCTTGTGTTGTTCTTGATCACCTCCTTCATCCATGTATCTCCTCCTCACTCCGTTGCTTCTCTAGTGTTTTTTCTGGATGATCCCATCAATTCACGAATCTATTGTGACTCTATTGGATCTCTAGTGTTGTTCTGTATCACCTACTTCATGCGCCAATCTCCTTTTCACTTCCCTGGATGTCTATTGTTGTTCTAGATCACCTCCTCTATTCATAAATATCCTGATCATTCTGTTGAATCTCTAGTATTGTTATGTATCACCTCTTCCATCGACCAATAGCTTTCTCACTCCGTTGGATCTCTTGCGTTAATCTAGATCACATCATCCATCCACCAATCTCTTTCTCGCTATGTTAGATCTCTACTGTAGTTTTAGATCACCTCCTTCATCCGTGATTCTTTTTGTAACTCCGCTGGATCTTTAGTGTTGTTCTGGATCACCTCCTCTATTCACCAATCTCATTCTCACTCTGGCGGCTCCCTTGTGTTGTTCAGGATCATCTCCTTCTCACTCCGTTAGCTCTCTAGTATTGTTCTTGATGATTTCCTATATCAACAACTCCCATTTTCACTCTGTTGGATCTCTATTGTTGTTCTGTATCACCTCCTCCATACACGAATCTCATTCTCACTCCGTTGCATCACTAGTGTTGTTATGGATCGTCTCCTCGATCCACCAATCTCCTTCTCCCTCCAATGAGCTCTCTAGTGTAGTTTTGGATCACCTCCTTCGTCCACGAATCTCCTTTTTACTCCGTTGAATCTTTAGTATTTTTCTAGATGACATCCACTATCCACAAATCTCCTTCTCACTCTATTGGATCTTTAGTGTTGTTCTAGATAACATCCTCCATCCACCAATCTCCTTCTCACTCAATTGGCTCTCTTGTGTTGTTCTGGATCACCTCCTTTATTCACCAACCTCCTTCTCACTCCGTTGGATCTCTTATGTTGTTCTGGATCACTTGCTTCATCTACGAATCTCCTTCTCATTCTGTTGGCTCTCTAGTATTGTTCTTGATGAGTTCCTCTATCAACAAATCTCATTTTTACTCTGTTGCATCTTTAGTGATGTTCTGTTTCACCTCCTCTATCCACGAATCTCATTCTTACTCCGTCGCATCACTAGTGTAGTTCTGAATCGCCTCCATCCACCAATCTCCTCCTCCCTCCAATAGCCTCTCTAGTGTAGCTTCGGATCACGTCTTTCGTCCACGAATCTCCTTCTTACTCCGTTAAATGTTTAGTGTTTTACTAGATGACATCCTCTATCCACAAATCTCCTTCTCACTCTATTGGATCTTTGGTGTTGTTCTAGATAACATCCTCCATTCCCCAATCTCCCTCTCACTCAATGGACTCTCTTGTGTTGCTCTGGATCACCTCCTTTATTCACCAATCTCCTTCTCACTCCGTTGGATCTCTTACGTTGCTCTGGATCACCTGCTTCATCTACGAATCTCCTTCTCATTCCGTTGTCTCTCAAGTATTGTTCTGGATGACTTCCACTATCAACAAATCTTTTTCTATCTCCGTTGGACCTCTAGTGTTGTTCTGGATTGCCTCTTCCATCCACCAATCTCCTGCTCAGTCCATTGGCTCTCTTGTGTTGTTCTTGATCACATCATTCATCTACAAATCTCTTTCTCACTCTGTTGCTTCTCATGCGTTGTTCTGTATCACCTCCACCATCCACAAATCTCCTTCTCACTTTGTTGGATCTCTAGTGTTATTTTGTATCACCTCCCCAAAACACCAATCTCTTTCTCACTCAATTGGCTCCCTTGTGTTGTTCTTGATCACCTCCTTCATCTATGTATCTCCTTCTCACTCCGTTGCTTCTCTAGTGTTGTTCAGGATGACCACATCAATCCACAAATCTGCTTGTCACTCTATTGGATCTCTAGTGTTGTTCTGTATCACCTACATCATCCACCAATCTTTTTTTCACTTCCCTAGATGTTTATTGTTGTTCTAGATCACCTCCTCTATCCATAAATCTCTTTATCATTTTGTTGGATCCCTAATGTTGTTCTGGATCGCCTCCTCCGTCCAGCAATCTCCTTCTCCTTCCAATAGGCTCTCTAGTGTTGTTTTGGATCACCTTCTCTTTTTCATTCCGTTGGCTCTCTAGTATTGTTCTGGAGGACTTCCTCTATCAACAAATCTCATTCTTACTTTGTTTGACCTGTTGTGTTGTTCTGTATCACCTCCTCCATCCATAAATCTTTTTCTCACTCCGTTGGACCTCTAGTGTTGTTCTTGAAAGCCTCCTCCATCCACCAATCTCCTTCTCAGTCCATTAGCTCTCTTGTGTTGTTCTTGGTCACCTCTTTCATCCACAAATCTCTTTCTCACAATATTGCTTCTCTAACGTTGTTCTGTATCACCTCCACCATTCACAAATATCCTTCTCACTCTATTGGATCTCTAGTGTTGTTTTGTATCACCTCCCCCATCCACCAATCTCATTCTCACTCAATTGGCTCTCTTGTGTTGTTCTTGATCACCTCCTTCATCCATGTATCTCCTCCTCACTCCGTTGCTTCTCTAGTGTTTTTTCTGGATGATCTCATCAATTCACGAATCTATTGTGACTCTATTGGATCTCTAGTGTTGTTCTGTATCACCTACTTCATGCGCCAATCTCCTTTTCACTTCCCTGGATGTCTATTGTTGTTCTAGATCACCTCCTCTATTCGTAAATATCCTGATCATTCTGTTGAATCTCTAGTGTTGTTATGTATCACCTCTTCCATCGACCAATAGCTTTCTCACTCCGTTGGATCTCTTGCGTTAATCTAGATCACATCATCCATCCACCAATCTCTTTCTCACTCTGTTAGATCTCTACTGTAGTTTTAGATCACCTCCTTCATCCGTGATTCTTTTTGTAACTCCGCTGGATCTTTAGTGTTGTTCTGGATCACCTCCTCTATTCACCAATCTCATTCTCACTCTGGCGGCTCCCTTGTGTTGTTCAGGATCATCTCCTTCTCACTCCGTTAGCTCTCTAGTATTGTTCTTGATGATTTCCTATATCAACAACTCCCATTTTCACTCTATTGGATCTCTATTGTTGTTCTGTATCACCTCCTCCATACACGAATCTCATTCTCACTCCGTTGCATCACTAGTGTTGTTATGGATCGTCTCCTCGATCCACCAATCTCCTTCTCCCTCCAATGAGCTCTCTAGTGTAGTTTTGGATCACCTCCTTCGTCCACGAATCTCCTTTTTACTCCGTTGAATCTTTAGTATTTTTCTAGATGACATCCACTATCCACAAATCTCCTTCTCACTCTATTGGATCTTTAGTGTTGTTCTAGATAACATCCTCCATCCACCAATCTCCTTCTCACTCAATTGGCTCTCTTGTGTTGTTCTGGATCACCTCCTTTATTCACCAACCTCCTTCTCACTCCGTTGGATCTCTTATGTTGTTCTGGATCACTTGCTTCATCTACGAATCTCCTTCTCATTCCGTTGGCTCTCTAGTATTGTTCTTGATGAGTTCCTCTATCAACAAATCTCATTTTTACTCTGTTGCATCTTTAGTGATGTTCTGTTTCACCTCCTCTATCCACGAATCTCATTCTTACTCCGTCGCATCACTAGTGTTGTTCTGAATCGCCTCCATCCACCAATCTCCTCCTCCCTCCAATAGCCTCTCTAGTGTAGCTTCGGATCACGTCTTTCGTCCACGAATCTCCTTCTTACTCCGTTAAATGTTTAGTGTTTTACTAGATGACATCCTCTATCCACAAATCTCCTTCTCACTCTATTGGATCTTTGGTGTTGTTCTAGATAACATCCTCCATTCCCCAATCTCCCTCTCACTCAATGGACTCTCTTGTGTTGTTCTGGATCACCTCCTTTATTCACCAATCTCCTTCTCACTCCGTTGGATCTCTTATGTTGCTCTGGATCACCTGCTTCATCTACGAATCTCCTTCTCATTCCGTTGTCTCTCAAGTATTGTTCTGGATGACTTCCACTATCAACAAATCTTTTTCTATCTCCGTTGGACCTCTAGTGTTGTTCTGGATTGCCTCTTCCATCCACCAATCTCCTGCTCAGTCCATTGGCTCTCTTGTGTTGTTCTTGATCACATCATTCATCTACAAATCTCTTTCTCACTCTGTTGCTTCTCATGCGTTGTTCTGTATCACCTCCACCATCCACAAATCTCCTTCTCACTTTGTTGGATCTCTAGTGTTATTTTGTATCACCTCCCCAAAACACCAATCTCTTTCTCACTCAATTGGCTCCCTTGTGTTGTTCTTGATCACCTCCTTCATCTATGTATCTCCTTCTCACTCCGTTGCTTCTCTAGTGTTGTTCAGGATGACCACATCAATCCACAAATCTGCTTGTCACTCTATTGGATCTCTAGTGTTATTCTGTATCACCTACTTCATCCACCAATCTTTTTTTCACTTCCCTAGATGTCTATTGTTGTTCTAGATCACCTCCTCTATCCATAAATCTCTTTATCATTTTGTTGGATCCCTAATGTTGTTCTGGATTGCCTCCTCCGTCCAGCAATCTCCTTCTCCTTCCAATAGGCTCTCTAGTGTTGTTTTGGATCACCTTCTCTTTTTCATTCCGTTGGCTCTCTAGTATTGTTCTGGAGGACTTCCTCTATCAACAAATCTCATTCTTACTTTGTTTGACCTGTTGTGTTGTTCTGTATCACCTCCTCCATCCATAAATCTTTTTCTCACTCCGTTGGACCTCTAGTGTTGTTCTTGAAAGCCTCCTCCATCCACCAATCTCCTTCTCAGTCCATTAGCTCTCTTGTGTTGTTCTTGGTCACCTCTTTCATCCACAAATCTCTTTCTCACAATATTGCTTCTCTAACGTTGTTCTGTATCACCTCCACCATTCACAAATATCCTTCTCACTCTATTGGATCTCTAGTGTTGTTTTGTATCACCTCCCCCATCCACCAATCTCATTCTCACTCAATTGGCTCTCTTGTGTTGTTCTTGATCACCTCCTTCATCCATGTATCTCCTCCTCACTCCGTTGCTTCTCTAGTGTTTTTTCTGGATGATCTCATCAATTCACGAATCTATTGTGACTCTATTGGATCTCTAGTGTTGTTCTGTATCACCTCTTCCATCGACCAATAGCTTTCTCACTCCGTTGGATCTCTTGCGTTAATCTAGATCACATCATCCATCCACCAATCTCTTTCTTGCTCTGTTAGATCTCTAATGTAGTTTTAGATCACCTCCTTCATCCGTGATTCTTTTTGTAACTCCGCTGGATCTTTAGTGTTGTTCTGGATCACCTCCTCTATTCACCAATCTCATTCTCACTCTGGCGGCTCCCTTGTGTTGTTCAGGATCATCTCCTTCTCACTCCGTTAGCTCTCTAGTATTGTTCTTGATGATTTCCTATATCAACAACTCCCATTTTCACTCTGTTGGATCTCTATTGTTGTTCTGTATCACCTCCTCCATACACGAATCTCATTCTCACTCCGTTGCATCACTAGTGTTGTTATGGATCGTCTCCTCGATCCACCAATCTCCTTCTCCCTCCAATGAGCTCTCTAGTGTAGTTTTGGATCACCTCCTTCGTCCACGAATCTCCTTTTTACTCCGTTGAATCTTTAGTATTTTTCTAGATGACATCCACTATCCACAAATCTCCTTCTCACTCTATTGGATCTTTAGTGTTGTTCTAGATAACATCCTCCATCCACCAATCTCCTTCTCACTCAATTGGCTCTCTTGTGTTGTTCTGGATCACCTCCTTTATTCACCAACCTCCTTCTCACTCCGTTGGATCTCTTATGTTGTTCTGGATCACTTGCTTCATCTACGAATCTCCTTCTCATTCCGTTGGCTCTCTAGTATTGTTCTTGATGAGTTCCTCTATCAACAAATCTCATTTTTACTCTGTTGCATCTTTAGTGATGTTCTGTTTCACCTCCTCTATCCACGAATCTCATTCTTACTCCGTCGCATCACTAGTGTTGTTCTGAATCGCCTCCATCCACCAATCTCCTCCTCCCTCCAATAGCCTCTCTAGTGTAGCTTCGGATCACGTCTTTCGTCCACGAATCTCCTTCTTACTCCGTTAAATGTTTAGTGTTTTACTAGATGACATCCTCTATCCACAAATCTCCTTCTCACTCTATTGGATCTTTGGTGTTGTTCTAGATAACATCCTCCATTCCCCAATCTCCCTCTCACTCAATGGACTCTCTTGTGTTGTTCTGGATCACCTCCTTTATTCACCAATCTCCTTCTCACTCCGTTGGATCTCTTATGTTGCTCTGGATCACCTGCTTCATCTACGAATCTCCTTCTCATTCCGTTGTCTCTCAAGTATTGTTCTGGATGACTTCCACTATCAACAAATCTTTTTCTATCTCCGTTGGACCTCTAGTGTTGTTCTGGATTGCCTCTTCCATCCACCAATCTCCTGCTCAGTCCATTGGCTCTCTTGTGTTGTTCTTGATCACATCATTCATCTACAAATCTCTTTCTCACTCTGTTGCTTCTCATGCGTTGTTCTGTATCACCTCCACCATCCACAAATCTCCTTCTCACTTTGTTGGATCTCTAGTGTTATTTTGTATCACCTCCCCAAAACACCAATCTCTTTCTCACTCAATTGGCTCCCTTGTGTTGTTCTTGATCACCTCCTTCATCTATGTATCTCCTTCTCACTCCGTTGCTTCTCTAGTGTTGTTCAGGATGACCACATCAATCCACAAATCTGCTTGTCACTCTATTGGATCTCTAGTGTTATTCTGTATCACCTACTTCATCCACCAATCTTTTTTTCACTTCCCTAGATGTCTATTGTTGTTCTAGATCACCTCCTCTATCCATAAATCTCTTTATCATTTTGTTGGATCCCTAATGTTGTTCTGGATTGCCTCCTCCGTCCAGCAATCTCCTTCTCCTTCCAATAGGCTCTCTAGTGTTGTTTTGGATCACCTTCTCTTTTTCATTCCGTTGGCTCTCTAGTATTGTTCTGGAGGACTTCCTCTATCAACAAATCTCATTCTTACTTTGTTTGACCTGTTGTGTTGTTCTGTATCACCTCCTCCATCCATAAATCTTTTTCTCACTCCGTTGGACCTCTAGTGTTGTTCTTGAAAGCCTCCTCCATCCACCAATCTCCTTCTCAGTCCATTAGCTCTCTTGTGTTGTTCTTGGTCACCTCTTTCATCCACAAATCTCTTTCTCACAATATTGCTTCTCTAACGTTGTTCTGTATCACCTCCACCATTCACAAATATCCTTCTCACTCTATTGGATCTCTAGTGTTGTTTTGTATCACCTCCCCCATCCACCAATCTCATTCTCACTCAATTGGCTCTCTTGTGTTGTTCTTGATCACCTCCTTCATCCATGTATCTCCTCCTCACTCCGTTGCTTCTCTAGTGTTTTTTCTGGATGATCTCATCAATTCACGAATCTATTGTGACTCTATTGGATCTCTAGTGTTGTTCTGTATCACCTCTTCCATCGACCAATAGCTTTCTCACTCCGTTGGATCTCTTGCGTTAATCTAGATCACATCATCCATCCACCAATCTCTTTCTTGCTCTGTTAGATCTCTAATGTAGTTTTAGATCACCTCCTTCATCCGTGATTCTTTTTGTAACTCCGCTGGATCTTTAGTGTTGTTCTGGATCACCTCCTCTATTCACCAATCTCATTCTCACTCTGGCGGCTCCCTTGTGTTGTTCAGGATCATCTCCTTCTCACTCCGTTAGCTCTCTAGTATTGTTCTTGATGATTTCCTATATCAACAACTCCCATTTTCACTCTGTTGGATCTCTATTGTTGTTCTGTATCACCTCCTCCATACACGAATCTCATTCTCACTCCGTTGCATCACTAGTGTTGTTATGGATCGTCTCCTCGATCCACCAATCTCCTTCTCCCTCCAATGAGCTCTCTAGTGTAGTTTTGGATCACCTCCTTCGTCCACGAATCTCCTTTTTACTCCGTTGAATCTTTAGTATTTTTCTAGATGACATCCACTATCCACAAATCTCCTTCTCACTCTATTGGATCTTTAGTGTTGTTCTAGATAACATCCTCCATCCACCAATCTCCTTCTCACTCAATTGGCTCTCTTGTGTTGTTCTGGATCACCTCCTTTATTCACCAACCTCCTTCTCACTCCGTTGGATCTCTTATGTTGTTCTGGATCACTTGCTTCATCTACGAATCTCCTTCTCATTCTGTTGGCTCTCTAGTATTGTTCTTGATGAGTTCCTCTATCAACAAATCTCATTTTTACTCTGTTGCATCTTTAGTGATGTTCTGTTTCACCTCCTCTATCCACGAATCTCATTCTTACTCCGTCGCATCACTAGTGTTGTTCTGAATCGCCTCCATCCACCAATCTCCTCCTCCCTCCAATAGCCTCTCTAGTGTAGCTTCGGATCACGTCTTTCGTCCACGAATCTCCTTCTTACTCCGTTAAATGTTTAGTGTTTTACTAGATGACATCCTCTATCCACAAATCTCCTTCTCACTCTATTGGATCTTTGGTGTTGTTCTAGATAACATCCTCCATTCCCCAATCTCCCTCTCACTCAATGGACTCTCTTGTGTTGTTCTGGATCACCTCCTTTATTCACCAATCTTCTTCTCACTCCGTTGGATCTCTTATGTTGCTCTGGATCACCTGCTTCATCTACGAATCTCCTTCTCATTCCGTTGTCTCTCAAGTATTGTTCTGGATGACTTCCACTATCAACAAATCTTTTTCTATCTCCGTTGGACCTCTAGTGTTGTTCTGGATTGCCTCTTCCATCCACCAATCTCCTGCTCAGTCCATTGGCTCTCTTGTGTTGTTCTTGATCACATCATTCATCTACAAATCTCTTTCTCACTCTGTTGCTTCTCATGCGTTGTTCTGTATCACCTCCACCATCCACAAATCTCCTTCTCACTTTGTTGGATCTCTAGTGTTATTTTGTATCACCTCCCCAAAACACCAATCTCTTTCTCACTCAATTGGCTCCCTTGTGTTGTTCTTGATCACCTCCTTCATCTATGTATCTCCTTCTCACTCCGTTGCTTCTCTAGTGTTGTTCAGGATGACCACATCAATCCACAAATCTGCTTGTCACTCTATTGGATCTCTAGTGTTGTTCTGTATCACCTACTTCATCCACCAATCTTTTTTTCACTTCCCTAGATGTCTATTGTTGTTCTAGATCACCTCCTCTATCCATAAATCTCTTTATCATTTTGTTGGATCCCTAATGTTGTTCTGGATCGCCTCCTCCGTCCAGCAATCTCCTTCTCCTTCCAATAGGCTCTCTAGTGTTGTTTTGGATCACCTTCTCTTTTTCATTCCGTTGGCTCTCTAGTATTATTCTGGAGGACTTCCTCTATCAACAAATCTCATTCTTACTTTGTTTGACCTGTTGTGTTGTTCTGTATCACCTCCTCCATCAATAATCTTTTTCTCACTCCGTTGGACCTCTAGTGTTGTTCATGAAAGCCTCCTCCATCCACCAATCTCCTTCTCAGTCCATTAGCTCCCTTGTGTTGTTCTTGGTCACCTCTTTCATCCACAAATCTCTTTCTCACAATATTGCTTCTCTAACGTTGTTCTGTATCACCTCCACCATTCACAAATATCCTTCTCACTCTATTGGATCTCTAGTATTGTTTTGTATCACCTCCCCCATCCACCAATCTCATTCTCACTCAATTGGCTCTCTTGTGTTGTTCTTGATCACCTCCATCCATGTATCTCCTTCTCACTCCGTTGCTTCTCTAGTGTTTTTTCTGGATGATCTCATCAATTCTCGAATCTGTTGTGACTCTATTGGATCTCTAGTGTTGTTCTGTATCACCTACTTCATGCGCCAATCTCCTTTTCACTTCCCTGGATGTCTATTGTTGTTCTAGATCACCTCCTCTATTCCTAAATATCCTGATCATTCTGTTGAATCTCTAGTGTTGTTATGTATCACCTCTTCCATCGACCAATTGCTTTCTCACTCCGTTGGATCTCTTGCGTTAATCTAGATCACGTCATCCATCCACCAATCTCTTTCTCGCTCTGTTAGATCTCTACTGTAGTTTTAGATCACCTCCTTCATCCGTGATTCTTTTTGTAACTCCGCTGGATCTTTAGTGTTGTTCTGGATCACCTCCTCTATTCACCAATCTCATTCTCACTCTGGCGGCTCCCTTGTGTTGTTCAGGATCATCTCCTTCTCACTCCGTTAGCTCTCTAGTATTGTTCTTGATGATTTCCTATATCAACAACTCCCATTTTCACTCTGTTGGATCTCTATTGTTGTTCTGTATCACCTCCTCCATACACGAATCTCATTCTCACTCCGTTGCATCACTAGTGTTGTTATGGATCGTCTCCTCGATCCACCAATCTCCTTCTCCCTCCAATGAGCTCTCTAGTGTAGTTTTGGATCACCTCCTTCGTCCACGAATCTCCTTTTTACTCCGTTGAATCTTTAGCATTTTTCTAGATGACATCCACTATCCACAAATCTCCTTCTCACTCTATTGGATCTTTAGTGTTGTTCTAGATAACATCCTCCATCCACCAATCTCCTTCTCACTCAATTGGCTCTCTTGTGTTGTTCTGGATCACCTCCTTTATTCACCAACCTCCTTCTCACTCCGTTGGATCTCTTATGTTGTTCTGGATCACTTGCTTCATCTACGAATCTCCTTCTCATTCCGTTGGCTCTCTAGTATTGTTCTTGATGAGTTCCTCTATCAACAAATCTCATTTTTACTCTGTTGCATCTTTAGTGATGTTCTGTTTCACCTCCTCTATCCACGAATCTCATTCTTACTCCGTCGCATCACTAGTGTTGTTCTGAATCGCCTCCATCCACCAATCTCCTCCTCCCTCCAATAGCCTCTCTAGTGTAGCTTCGGATCACGTCTTTCGTCCACGAATCTCCTTCTTACTCCGTTAAATGTTTAGTGTTTTACTAGATGACATCCTCTATCCACAAATCTCCTTCTCACTCTATTGGATCTTTGGTGTTGTTCTAGATAACATCCTCCATTCCCCAATCTCCCTCTCACTCAATGGACTCTCTTGTGTTGTTCTGTATCACCTCCTTTATTCACCAATCTTTCTTCTCACTCCGTTGGATCTCTTATGTTGCTCTAGATGACCTGCTTCATCTACGAATCTCCTTCTCATTCCGTTGTCTCTCAAGTATTGTTCTGGATGACTTCCACTATCAACAAATCTTTTTCTATCTCCGTTGGACCTCTAGTGTTGTTCTGGATTGCCTCTTCCATCCACCAATCTCCTGCTCAGTCCATTGGCTCTCTTGTGTTGTTCTTGATCACATCATTCATCTACAAATCTCTTTCTCACTCTGTTGCTTCTCATGCGTTGTTCTGTATCACCTCCACCATCCACAAATCTCCTTCTCACTTTGTTGGATCTCTAGTGTTATTTTGTATCACCTCCCCAAAACACCAATCTCTTTCTCACTCAATTGGCTCCCTTGTGTTGTTCTTGATCACCTCCTTCATCTATGTATCTCCTTCTCACTCCGTTGCTTCTCTAGTGTTGTTCAGGATGACCACATCAATCCACAAATCTGCTTGTCACTCTATTGGATCTCTAGTGTTGTTCTGTATCACCTACTTCATCCACCAATCTTTTTTTCACTTCCCTAGATGTCTATTGTTGTTCTAGATCACCTCCTCTATCCATAAATCTCTTTATCATTTTGTTGGATCCCTAATGTTGTTCTGGATCGCCTCCTCCGTCCAGCAATCTCCTTCTCCTTCCAATAGGCTCTCTAGTGTTGTTTTGGATCACCTTCTCTTTTTCATTCCGTTGGCTCTCTAGTATTATTCTGGAGGACTTCCTCTATCAACAAATCTCATTCTTACTTTGTTTGACCTGTTGTGTTGTTCTGTATCACCTCCTCCATCAATAATCTTTTTCTCACTCCGTTGGACCTCTAGTGTTGTTCATGAAAGCCTCCTCCATCCACCAATCTCCTTCTCAGTCCATTAGCTCCCTTGTGTTGTTCTTGGTCACCTCTTTCATCCACAAATCTCTTTCTCACAATATTGCTTCTCTAACGTTGTTCTGTATCACCTCCACCATTCACAAATATCCTTCTCACTCTATTGGATCTCTAGTATTGTTTTGTATCACCTCCCCCATCCACCAATCTCATTCTCACTCAATTGGCTCTCTTGTGTTGTTCTTGATCACCTCCATCCATGTATCTCCTTCTCACTCCGTTGCTTCTCTAGTGTTTTTTCTGGATGATCTCATCAATTCTCGAATCTGTTGTGACTCTATTGGATCTCTAGTGTTGTTCTGTATCACCTACTTCATGCGCCAATCTCCTTTTCACTTCCCTGGATGTCTATTGTTGTTCTAGATCACCTCCTCTATTCCTAAATATCCTGATCATTCTGTTGAATCTCTAGTGTTGTTATGTATCACCTCTTCCATCGACCAATTGCTTTCTCACTCCGTTGGATCTCTTGCGTTAATCTAGATCACGTCATCCATCCACCAATCTCTTTCTCGCTCTGTTAGATCTCTACTGTAGTTTTAGATCACCTCCTTCATCCGTGATTCTTTTTGTAACTCCGCTGGATCTTTAGTGTTGTTCTGGATCACCTCCTCTATTCACCAATCTCATTCTCACTCTGGCGGCTCCCTTGTGTTGTTCAGGATCATCTCCTTCTCACTCCGTTAGCTCTCTAGTATTGTTCTTGATGATTTCCTATATCAACAACTCCCATTTTCACTCTGTTGGATCTCTATTGTTGTTCTGTATCACCTCCTCCATACACGAATCTCATTCTCACTCCGTTGCATCACTAGTGTTGTTATGGATCGTCTCCTCGATCCACCAATCTCCTTCTCCCTCCAATGAGCTCTCTAGTGTAGTTTTGGATCACCTCCTTCGTCCACGAATCTCCTTTTTACTCCGTTGAATCTTTAGCATTTTTCTAGATGACATCCACTATCCACAAATCTCCTTCTCACTCTATTGGATCTTTAGTGTTGTTCTAGATAACATCCTCCATCCACCAATCTCCTTCTCACTCAATTGGCTCTCTTGTGTTGTTCTGGATCACCTCCTTTATTCACCAACCTCCTTCTCACTCCGTTGGATCTCTTATGTTGTTCTGGATCACTTGCTTCATCTACGAATCTCCTTCTCATTCCGTTGGCTCTCTAGTATTGTTCTTGATGAGTTCCTCTATCAACAAATCTCATTTTTACTCTGTTGCATCTTTAGTGATGTTCTGTTTCACCTCCTCTATCCACGAATCTCATTCTTACTCCGTCGCATCACTAGTGTTGTTCTGAATCGCCTCCATCCACCAATCTCCTCCTCCCTCCAATAGCCTCTCTAGTGTAGCTTCGGATCACGTCTTTCGTCCACGAATCTCCTTCTTACTCCGTTAAATGTTTAGTGTTTTACTAGATGACATCCTCTATCCACAAATCTCCTTCTCACTCTATTGGATCTTTGGTGTTGTTCTAGATAACATCCTCCATTCCCCAATCTCCCTCTCACTCAATGGACTCTCTTGTGTTGTTCTGTATCACCTCCTTTATTCACCAATCTTTCTTCTCACTCCGTTGGATCTCTTATGTTGCTCTAGATGACCTGCTTCATCTACGAATCTCCTTCTCATTCCGTTGTCTCTCAAGTATTGTTCTGGATGACTTCCACTATCAACAAATCTTTTTCTATCTCCGTTGGACCTCTAGTGTTGTTCTGGATTGCCTCTTCCATCCACCAATCTCCTGCTCAGTCCATTGGCTCTCTTGTGTTGTTCTTGATCACATCATTCATCTACAAATCTCTTTCTCACTCTGTTGCTTCTCATGCGTTGTTCTGTATCACCTCCACCATCCACAAATCTCCTTCTCACTTTGTTGGATCTCTAGTGTTATTTTGTATCACCTCCCCAAAACACCAATCTCTTTCTCACTCAATTGGCTCCCTTGTGTTGTTCTTGATCACCTCCTTCATCTATGTATCTCCTTCTCACTCCGTTGCTTCTCTAGTGTTGTTCAGGATGACCACATCAATCCACAAATCTGCTTGTCACTCTATTGGATCTCTAGTGTTGTTCTGTATCACCTACTTCATCCACCAATCTTTTTTTCACTTCCCTAGATGTCTATTGTTGTTCTAGATCACCTCCTCTATCCATAAATCTCTTTATCATTTTGTTGGATCCCTAATGTTGTTCTGGATCGCCTCCTCCGTCCAGCAATCTCCTTCTCCTTCCAATAGGCTCTCTAGTGTTGTTTTGGATCACCTTCTCTTTTTCATTCCGTTGGCTCTCTAGTATTGTTCTGGAGGACTTCCTCTATCAACAAATCTCATTCTTACTTTGTTTGACCTGTTGTGTTGTTCTGTATCACCTCCTCCATCCATAAATCTTTTTCTCACTCCGTTGGACCTCTAGTGTTGTTCTTGAAAGCCTCCTCCATCCACCAATCTCCTTCTCAGTCCATTAGCTCTCTTGTGTTGTTCTTGGTCACCTCTTTCATCGACAAATCTCTTTCTCACAATATTGCTTCTCTAACGTTGTTCTGTATCACCTCCACCATTCACAAATATCCTTCTCACTCTATTGGATCTCTAGTGTTGTTTTGGATCACCTCCCCCATCCACCAATCTCATTCTCACTCAATTGGCTCTCTTGTGTTGTTCTTGATCACCTCCATCCATGTATCTCCTTCTCACTCCGTTGCTTCTCTAGTGTTTTTTCTGGATGATCTCATCAATTCTCGAATCTATTGTGACTCTATTGGATCTCTAGTGTTGTTCTGTATCACCTACTTCATGCGCCAATCTCCTTTTCACTTCCCTGGATGTCTATTGTTGTTCTAGATCACCTCCTCTATTCATAAATATCCTGATCATTCTGTTGAATCTCTAGTGTTGTTATGTATCACCTCTTCCATCGACCAATAGCTTTCTCACTCCGTTGGATCTCTTGCGTTAATGTAGATCACATCATCCATCCACCAATCTCTTTCTCGCTCTGTTAGATCTCTACTGTAGTTTTAGATCACCTCCTTCATCCGTGATTCTTTTTGTAACTCCGCTGGATCTTTAGTGTTGTTCTGGATCACCTCCTCTATTCACCAATCTCATTCTCACTCTGGCGGCTCCCTTGTGTTGTTCAGGATCATCTCCTTCTCACTCCGTTAGCTCTCTAGTATTGTTCTTGATGATTTCCTATATCAACAACTCCCATTTTCACTCTGTTGGATCTCTATTGTTGTTCTGTATCACCTCCTCCATACACGAATCTCATTCTCACTCCGTTGCATCACTAGTGTTGTTATGGATCGTCTCCTCGATCCACCAATCTCCTTCTCCCTCCAATGAGCTCTCTAGTGTAGTTTTGGATCACCTCTTTCGTCCACGAATCTCCTTTTTACTCCGTTGAATCTTTAGCATTTTTCTAGATGACATCCACTATCCACAAATCTCCTTCTCACTCTATTGGATCTTTAGTGTTGTTCTAGATAACATCCTCCATCCACCAATCTCCTTCTCACTCAATTGGCTCTCTTGTGTTGTTCTGGATCACCTCCTTTATTCACCAACCTCCTTCTCACTCCGTTGGATCTCTTATGTTGTTCTGGATCACTTGCTTCATCTACGAATCTCCTTCTCATTCCGTTGGCTCTCTAGTATTGTTCTTGATGAGTTCCTCTATCAACAAATCTCATTTTTACTCTGTTGCATCTTTAGTGATGTTCTGTTTCACCTCCTCTATCCACGAATCTCATTCTTACTCCGTCGCATCACTAGTGTTGTTCTGAATCGCCTCCATCCACCAATCTCCTCCTCCCTCCAATAGCCTCTCTAGTGTAGCTTCGGATCACGTCTTTCGTCCACGAATCTCCTTCTTACTCCGTTAAATGTTTAGTGTTTTACTAGATGACATCCTCTATCCACAAATCTCCTTCTCACTCTATTGGATCTTTGGTGTTGTTCTAGATAACATCCTCCATTCCCCAATCTCCCTCTCACTCAATGGACTCTCTTGTGTTGTTCTGGATCACCTCCTTTATTCACCAATCTCCTTCTCACTCCGTTGGATCTCTTATGTTGCTCTGGATCACCTGCTTCATCTACGAATCTCCTTCTCATTCCGTTGTCTCTCAAGTATTGTTCTGGATGACTTCCACTATCAACAAATCTTTTTCTATCTCCGTTGGACCTCTAGTGTTGTTCTGGATTGCCTCTTCCATCCACCAATCTCCTGCTCAGTCCATTGGCTCTCTTGTGTTGTTCTTGATCACATCATTCATCTACAAATCTCTTTCTCACTCTGTTGCTTCTCATGCGTTGTTCTGTATCACCTCCACCATCCACAAATCTCCTTCTCACTTTGTTGGATCTCTAGTGTTATTTTGTATCACCTCCCCAAAACACCAATCTCTTTCTCACTCAATTGGCTCCCTTGTGTTGTTCTTGATCACCTCCTTCATCTATGTATCTCCTTCTCACTCCGTTGCTTCTCTAGTGTTGTTCAGGATGACCACATCAATCCACAAATCTGCTTGTCACTCTATTGGATCTCTAGTGTTGTTCTGTATCACCTACTTCATCCACCAATCTTTTTTTCACTTCCCTAGATGTCTATTGTTGTTCTAGATCACCTCCTCTATCCATAAATCTCTTTATCATTTTGTTGGATCCCTAATGTTGTTCTGGATCGCCTCCTCCGTCCAGCAATCTCCTTCTCCTTCCAATAGGCTCTCTAGTGTTGTTTTGGATCACCTTCTCTTTTTCATTCCGTTGGCTCTCTAGTATTGTTCTGGAGGACTTCCTCTATCAACAAATCTCATTCTTACTTTGTTTGACCTGTTGTGTTGTTCTGTATCACCTCCTCCATCCATAAATCTTTTTCTCACTCCGTTGGACCTCTAGTGTTGTTCTTGAAAGCCTCCTCCATCCACCAATCTCCTTCTCAGTCCATTAGCTCTCTTGTGTTGTTCTTGGTCACCTCTTTCATCGACAAATCTCTTTCTCACAATATTGCTTCTCTAACGTTGTTCTGTATCACCTCCACCATTCACAAATATCCTTCTCACTCTATTGGATCTCTAGTGTTGTTTTGGATCACCTCCCCCATCCACCAATCTCATTCTCACTCAATTGGCTCTCTTGTGTTGTTCTTGATCACCTCCATCCATGTATCTCCTTCTCACTCCGTTGCTTCTCTAGTGTTTTTTCTGGATGATCTCATCAATTCTCGAATCTATTGTGACTCTATTGGATCTCTAGTGTTGTTCTGTATCACCTACTTCATGCGCCAATCTCCTTTTCACTTCCCTGGATGTCTATTGTTGTTCTAGATCACCTCCTCTATTCATAAATATCCTGATCATTCTGTTGAATCTCTAGTGTTGTTATGTATCACCTCTTCCATCGACCAATAGCTTTCTCACTCCGTTGGATCTCTTGCGTTAATGTAGATCACATCATCCATCCACCAATCTCTTTCTCGCTCTGTTAGATCTCTACTGTAGTTTTAGATCACCTCCTTCATCCGTGATTCTTTTTGTAACTCCGCTGGATCTTTAGTGTTGTTCTGGATCACCTCCTCTATTCACCAATCTCATTCTCACTCTGGCGGCTCCCTTGTGTTGTTCAGGATCATCTCCTTCTCACTCCGTTAGCTCTCTAGTATTGTTCTTGATGATTTCCTATATCAACAACTCCCATTTTCACTCTGTTGGATCTCTATTGTTGTTCTGTATCACCTCCTCCATACACGAATCTCATTCTCACTCCGTTGCATCACTAGTGTTGTTATGGATCGTCTCCTCGATCCACCAATCTCCTTCTCCCTCCAATGAGCTCTCTAGTGTAGTTTTGGATCACCTCTTTCGTCCACGAATCTCCTTTTTACTCCGTTGAATCTTTAGCATTTTTCTAGATGACATCCACTATCCACAAATCTCCTTCTCACTCTATTGGATCTTTAGTGTTGTTCTAGATAACATCCTCCATCCACCAATCTCCTTCTCACTCAATTGGCTCTCTTGTGTTGTTCTGGATCACCTCCTTTATTCACCAACCTCCTTCTCACTCCGTTGGATCTCTTATGTTGTTCTGGATCACTTGCTTCATCTACGAATCTCCTTCTCATTCCGTTGGCTCTCTAGTATTGTTCTTGATGAGTTCCTCTATCAACAAATCTCATTTTTACTCTGTTGCATCTTTAGTGATGTTCTGTTTCACCTCCTCTATCCACGAATCTCATTCTTACTCCGTCGCATCACTAGTGTTGTTCTGAATCGCCTCCATCCACCAATCTCCTCCTCCCTCCAATAGCCTCTCTAGTGTAGCTTCGGATCACGTCTTTCGTCCACGAATCTCCTTCTTACTCCGTTAAATGTTTAGTGTTTTACTAGATGACATCCTCTATCCACAAATCTCCTTCTCACTCTATTGGATCTTTGGTGTTGTTCTAGATAACATCCTCCATTCCCCAATCTCCCTCTCACTCAATGGACTCTCTTGTGTTGTTCTGGATCACCTCCTTTATTCACCAATCTCCTTCTCACTCCGTTGGATCTCTTATGTTGCTCTGGATCACCTGCTTCATCTACGAATCTCCTTCTCATTCCGTTGTCTCTCAAGTATTGTTCTGGATGACTTCCACTATCAACAAATCTTTTTCTATCTCCGTTGGACCTCTAGTGTTGTTCTGGATTGCCTCTTCCATCCACCAATCTCCTGCTCAGTCCATTGGCTCTCTTGTGTTGTTCTTGATCACATCATTCATCTACAAATCTCTTTCTCACTCTGTTGCTTCTCATGCGTTGTTCTGTATCACCTCCACCATCCACAAATCTCCTTCTCACTTTGTTGGATCTCTAGTGTTATTTTGTATCACCTCCCCAAAACACCAATCTCTTTCTCACTCAATTGGCTCCCTTGTGTTGTTCTTGATCACCTCCTTCATCTATGTATCTCCTTCTCACTCCGTTGCTTCTCTAGTGTTGTTCAGGATGACCACATCAATCCACAAATCTGCTTGTCACTCTATTGGATCTCTAGTGTTGTTCTGTATCACCTACTTCATCCACCAATCTTTTTTTCACTTCCCTAGATGTCTATTGTTGTTCTAGATCACCTCCTCTATCCATAAATCTCTTTATCATTTTGTTGGATCCCTAATGTTGTTCTGGATCGCCTCCTCCGTCCAGCAATCTCCTTCTCCTTCCAATAGGCTCTCTAGTGTTGTTTTGGATCACCTTCTCTTTTTCATTCCGTTGGCTCTCTAGTATTGTTCTGGAGGACTTCCTCTATCAACAAATCTCATTCTTACTTTGTTTGACCTGTTGTGTTGTTCTGTATCACCTCCTCCATCCATAAATCTTTTTCTCACTCCGTTGGACCTCTAGTGTTGTTCTTGAAAGCCTCCTCCATCCACCAATCTCCTTCTCAGTCCATTAGCTCTCTTGTGTTGTTCTTGGTCACCTCTTTCATCGACAAATCTCTTTCTCACAATATTGCTTCTCTAACGTTGTTCTGTATCACCTCCACCATTCACAAATATCCTTCTCACTCTATTGGATCTCTAGTGTTGTTTTGTATCACCTCCCCCATCCACCAATCTCATTCTCACTCAATTGGCTCTCTTGTGTTGTTCTTGATCACCTCCTTCATCCATGTATCTCCTCCTCACTTCGTTGCTTCTCTAGTGTTTTTTCTGGATGATCTCATCAATTCACGAATCTATTGTGACTCTATTGGATCTCTAGTGTTGTTCTGTATCACCTACTTCATTCGCCAATCTCCTTTTCACTTCCCTGGATGTCTATTGTTGTTCTAGATCACCTCCTCTATTCATAAATATCCTGATCATTCTGTTGAATCTCTAGTGTTGTTATGTATCACCTCTTCCATCGACCAATAGCTTTCTCACTCCGTTGGATCTCTTGCGTTAATCTAGATCACATCATCCATCCACCAATCTCTTTCTCGCTCTGTTAGATCTCTACTGTAGTTTTAGATCACCTCCTTCATCCGTGATTCTTTTTGTAACTCCGCTAGATCTTTAGTGTTGTTCTGGATCTCCTCCTCTATTCACCAATCTCATTCTCACTCTGGCGGCTCCCTTGTGTTGTTCAGGATCATCTCCTTCTCACTCCGTTAGCTCTTTAGTATTGTTCTTGATGATTTCCTATATCAACAACTCCCATTTTCACTCTGTTGGATCTCTATTGTTGTTCTGTATCACCTCCTCCATACACGAATCTCGTTCTCACTCCGTTGCATCACTAGTGTTGTTATGGATCGCCTCCTCTATCCTCAAATTTCCTTCTCACTCTACTGGATCTTTAGTGTTGTTCAATATAACATCCTCCATCCACCAAACTCCTTCTCACTCAATTGGCTCTCTTGTATTGTTCTAGATCACCTCCTTTATTCACCAATCTCCTTTTCACTCCGTTGGATCTCTTATGTTGTTCTGGATCTCCTTTTCATCTCCTTCTCAAGTATTGTTCTGGATGACTTCCTCTATCAAGAAATCTCATTCTCACTATGTTGGATCTCTAGTGTTATTCTGTATCACCTCATCTATCCAAGAATCTATTTCTCACTCCGTTGGACCTCTAGTGTTGTTCTAGAATGCCTCTTCCATCCACCAATCTCCTTCTCAGTCCATTGGCTCTCTTGTGTTGTTCTTGATCACCTCATTTATCCACAAATCTCTTTCTCACTCTGTTGCTTCTACCATCCACAAATCTCCTTCTCTCTCTGTTGGATCTCTAGTGTTGTTTTGTATCACCTCCCTCATCCACCAATCTCCTTCTCACTCAATTGGCTTGCTTGTGTTGTTCTTGATCACCTCCTTCATCCACGTATCTCCTTGTCACTCTATTGCTTCTCTAGTGTGTTTCTGGATGACCTCATCTATTCACGAATCTACTTGTGACTCTATTGGATCTCTAGTTATGTTCTGTATCACCTACCTCATCCGCCAATCTCCTTTTCACTTCCCTGGATGTCTATTTTTATTCTAGATCACCTCCTCTGTTCACAAATCTCCTTATCATTATGTTGAATCTCTAGTGTTGTTATGTATCACCTCCTCCATCGACCATCGCTTTCTCACTCTGTTGGATCTCTTGCATTAATCTGGATCACCTCATCCATCCACCAATCTCCTTCTCGCTCTGTTAGATATCTACTATAGTTTTGGATCACCTCCTTCATCCACGATTCTTTTTGTCACTCCGTTGGATCTGCAGTGTTGTTCTAGATCACCTCCTCCATCCACCAATCTCCTTTTGATTCCATTGGCTCTCTAGCGTTGTTCTGGATCACGTCCTCTATTCACCAATCTCTTTCTCACTCCGTTGGCTTTCTTGTGATGTTCAGGATCATCTCCTTCATCTACGAATCTCCTTCTCACTCCGTTGGCTCTCTAGTATTGTCCTTGATGATTTCCTCTATCAACAAATCTCTTTTTCACTCTGTTGGATCTCTAGTGTCTCCTCCATCCACGAATCTCAGTCTCACTCCATTGCATCACTAGTGTTGTTCTGGATCGCCTCCTCCATCCATCAATCTCCTTCTCCCTCCAATGGGCTCTCTAATGTAGTTTTGGATCACCTATTTCGTCCACGAATCTCCTTCTTACCATAGTTAATTGCTTAACGTTGTTCAACTCTCATGGTTCCCTTGGCAGGAAAAAAGAAGTTCTATTTTATGTGACTTCAGTATTGGAAATATGTAGTGAAAGAGGACTATCAGAAAGCGAGTATGTGGAGCATATGCAAGAGATATTGAATAAAGAATCAATAAACAATGGAACTAGTGCTCACCCATCAAAGGAAGATGAGCTATTCAATATTGTAAGGACAGTCACAAATTTGTTTTATCTAATTTCACTGATTGTTTCTGAATTCATTGCATTAAGAAGTGTCGATAACTACACACAAACCCAAGAAGCAGTAGTATAAATTTATGTTGGTTAATTTTTTTTTAAAGGTCAGCTAGCATAATGCTCGCCAACATTTCATTTAAACAAAAGAGTCTGTACAAAACTTATGTTGGTTAATTAAGAGAGGATAAATTAGATGAAGCTTAATTAACAGAGCCATGAGTATCACCCCCTTTGTTAATTTGTATTTGGTCCTATGGCTACAAGAACCTTAATTTATGTCAGTTAAATTAAATTTATTAAAGTTTAATTAACAGATAAAAGAGAAACAAAGAATTAGAAAGCACAGCTTGAAGTCTGGTGAAAAATAGAGAATAATGTACTTGAACCATCACATACGAAATCAGAGATTAACCTCGAAAGAAGAAACAACTCTGTTAAAACTGATAAAAGAGCTTGAAACAACCAGAGATAAAGCAATAGATGCTGTAGTTGAAGCATCTCTGAAGGCAGAGAACTACCGTGAGTATGAAATAAGGCGTACAATTTCATGGAGGAGACAACGGCGTGAATCAATTGAGGAATATGAACAAGTAAGAGTAAATTGTGATTTTTCTTAAGTATAGGGTTTTGACAGATAAGGGAAAAGAGAGTGTGGAAAGGGACATTAATCTGAGATGTTATTCCTACTTCATCTCATTCACAAAAGAATTTTCAAATTAGGCAACACTATATTAGAATGAAGTATGATCAGCACTTAGATGGAACAAGTCAAGGCTGGTTGCCAGTATGTAACAAGTCAAATTAGCATTACTAGCTATCCCACTCTTAAATATTACATGAATAACTTTTTGTTAATATTTTTTCACACTCTTTCTGTTTTTTAGTCTCATGTAAATTTAGTAGAATGGCGAAACCAACGACTGATGGAGTCATCACAAAAAGTATCACATCTTTTGTTTTGAAACCTTGTCAGTGGCTGACAAGTGTTGTAATATATAGAAAGTTGTTACATATCAGTGTTAAGGCAGTGCAAAACAGTGCAACAGCGCACGTGTACAGTGCCCTACAAGGGAAAGAAAAATCGGTTGCAGCAAGTAAGAGTAATACAGAAAAACAACAAGGGAATGAAAGATAAATGAGATCCCCCTCAGCTGTATCTCCCCCCTAACAGTATTTGAGCCATAATCTCACGTCTGTTGCGCATCTGCCCGCCAGGCGGTTAGCCGGGAGCCTCCTATCATCGAATACCACTGCGTTTCGTTGCTTCCAGATTGCCCAAGTGACACATCCAAATACCACGAGCCATTTGTGTTTAGGCATGCCACCCTGCAATCGTACCAAGTTCCACGAAGCATCCCATACTCCCTGGATAATCATAGCAGGGGCCATGATTCGGTAGTTTAATAGTCGGGACATTTCGAACCAAACAGTGACAGCGTAGGGGCACAAATATAAGAGATGAAGAATTGACTCAACCGGACAGTCACTACACATTTGTGATCAGAGTCAAAATAATGATGATTTACGTAGGATTTTGGCTTAGGTTTTGTATATTTTCTCACACTTATGTTTAATTAATTAGAGAAAAAGGCTACTGTCACCCTTCTTTATGTTTTATTGCAGAAAACAGGTTTTGGGACTATTTTACACCAAATGGAGCTAGAATCGGATCAATCAGATCAGCAACGCTCATCGACTAAGTCCCTGTTACGGCCCGTATTGCCTAATACGGACCAGGTCTAGCATTGACCAGAAGATAGCACTGGAAGCATTAAACCCTAACCGTCAAGGTCCTAATACGGACCGTATTACCCAATACGGTCTGTATCCGAAGGCGTCTCTTGGGGAATAACTGCCGACAGCTGTTTCCAGATCAGTTTCTTAGCCCCTACTCAACCTCTACACGTCCCTACACTCCTATATAAGGCCCCTAGGCAGAATGATTAGTTATCTTTGTAATTAGGGTTAGATTTGATTAAAGTGAGAAGAGAGGAGTGCCTGTAATGATGTCGTTCCGCGGCTAAGTTCCTTTTCTTAGGGCTAGGCAGTAAACCTTGTTACTCTTGATGTTTTGATATATATATTTCTGTTGTTTATGATTTCTTGTTGTTGAAACAAAATGCTTTTGTGATTTACTATCTCTTCATCTAATTTCAATGATCTAGTTTGAGTCCGTTAGGGTAGTGACAGTGCTTTAATGGCAAGAGAAACTATTTGTATGAATTAGCCTCGTTGAGATCTATTAGGTTTATGTGAAGAAAACCTTAGCAGGGAAACCATAAACCAGACCAACAAAACACGTACCAAATTCCATCATTTGCGTAAAGTAAATCGCAGTGATCTTTGTAGTAATTTGGGGTATTTGAGAGATCAGACATTTGCGTAAGGTAAATCACAGTGTCCTATGTAGAATCTCGGTGAAAGATCTGTCATTCTCGCGTAACATAAATCGCAGTGACCTATATAGGTCTTTCATTAAACAACAACAGGAAATCAGACGCAATAGGAATATATTGTCAAGGCGGATTGAGTGGCAATGGTGTGCCGAAACCCTGGGAATTCTCATCTCTATCTTTATTTTAATTACTTTTAATTGCTTCCTAATTTACATTGATCTAAAAACATCTCTCAATTTTCAGATTTCGTCTAGCCTTTCGAAAGATTGTGATTCGATCGCTCAAAGCATTGAACCAATATTCCCTGTGGATCGACCTCGAATATACTACTCGATAGGATTGTGCGCTTGCAGTCCGAACCGATAGCATTTTCGAGTTTATAAATATTAAAAGAAATATTGCTCTCTTTTGAGTGATCAAGCTTTTTGGCGCCGTTGCCAGGGAATAACGGTTCATTGTGCAAGGCCTCGCAAGACGTCCTTGCTTTGACCATTGAATCCAATTAATTAGAAACGCCTAGATTTCTTTTTATTTTCTGCATTTTTATTTTCTCTTTTATTTTCAATTTCGTTTTTTTATTTTTTTATTTTCTTTTTATTTTCAGTTTTTTTTAGTTTAATTTTCAGATTTTCTTTTCTTTCTAGGATACCGCACGCTGGCCGAATCATCCGTACGAAGATCCGAGAGGATTGCTAGTAGGAGAGGACAATTCGCTTCCACATCACCGACAAGAACCAATCATAGTTCTTCATCAAGTAATTCTGAAAGCGAAGAAGACTCAGATTCGATCAACATGAATATTCCACCGAACGAACCGATCAACAATGGAAGACAAACCAATGGTGATAATGAAGTTCATGATGCAGTAAGACCCAAACTTCTACGAGACTATTGCGTACCGCGCGCGAATGATCCTAATTCTAGTATAAACCCGCCAACTGTCACGAACCGTAATTTTGAGATCAAACCTGCTCTCATAAATATGGTTTCGCAACAGCAATTTGGAGGATTCCCACATGAAGATCCACATCTTCATTTGTCAATTTTCCTAGGGATATGCGAGACGATAAAGATCAACGGAGTTACCGATGAAGCAATCAGGCTAAGGCTATTTCAATTATCATTAAAAGATAAAGCAAGAGCATGGTTGTTTTCCTTACCGGCCAATTCCATTGAAACTTGGGACCAATTGTTTAATGTGTTTATTGCAAAATATTTTCCACCATCCAAAACTTCAACGTTTAGAAATGCAATTACTAATTTTGAACAAAGAGATGGTGAAACATTGTGTGAGGCATGAGATAGATATAAGGATATGTTAAGGTGTTGTCCACATCATGGTCTAGAAAGATGGTTGATTGTCCAAACTTTTTATAATGGTCTAAACCCTACCGATAGGTTGTCTATTGATGCTTCCGCAGGAGGAGCAATCATGAACAAGGAACCTGACGAGGCTTATAACCTAATTGAAGAGATTGCAATCAACCAACACTACTGGATCCCTGAGCGAAAGAAGCCAACTCCAACACCTGGCATGCACCGAGTAGATGATATATCCATGCTAAGCGCAAAGATTGATGCTTTGCAAATGGCACTCAACAAGCAAACCAAGCAGCGAACGGTAGCAGCAGTCAATGCCGCAACAACATGTGGCTATTGTGGGGAGCGCATGAGATGACTGAATGTATGAATGTGACGCAAACTGAGGAAGAAATGGAGCAAGCAAACGCAATTGACAATAGCTTTCGACCTCAGTCCGCTTACAACACATACCATCCGAACAACCGAAACCATCCAAATCTCTCATACGCAAATAATCAAAAGCCTGTTGCACCCCAACAGAACTATCAACCACAGCCCAATTATCAACCGAGATACAACAATCCTCAACAGAATTATCAACCAAGGCAATACAATCAACCAAAGCAACCTGACATCACATCTTTAATGGAGAGATTCCTAGAGAAGCAAGACAAGGCTAACGCCGAAATCGCGCAAAAGATCGAATCCTTAGCAAACCGCAACAAAGACTTAGAAGACAATGTCTCTAAGATGGCAAAAGAACTCTCGAGTATTACACGCGAAAAAGGCAAATTTCCGGGCCAACCGGAAGAAAACCCGAGAGAGACTTGCAAATGCATAACATTAAGGAGCGGTACAGCTTACAAGGGACCTTCCATGCCCGATCAAACTTCTGATGAGATGCATGCAGAGCCATCGCATTCCGACAAATACGAGCCGCAACCACTGGAGCCGCCCGTATTCGAACTGCAGACATACCCTACTAAGGAGCAGAATGACACCGTAGGTGGAGACGAGCGACAACCCGAACCTGAATACATTTCACCACCACCCTACAAGCCACCTCTGCCATTCCCTCCAAGGCCTGCCAAGCACAAGATGGAACAGCAATTTGCGAGATTCATGGAGATACTCAAACAGTTACAAGTCACAATCCCCTTCACTGAAGCAATTGCAAGCATACCCTCGTATGCTAAATTTCTGAAGGAGATTCTTTTAAACCGAAATAGGCTCCAAGAATTTTCGACAGTTCTGCTCAATCTGGAGTGTAGTGCGCTCATGCAAAGCAAATTACCGACAAAGTTAAAAGATCCGGGAAGCTTCTCGATACCATGCACCATTGGCACGACCGATTTTAAGAGAGCTTTATGTGATCTGGGGGCAAGTGTGAGCTTGATGCCCAAGGTAGTATTCGATAAATTGGAATGTGGAGACCTATCACCAACACGGATCTCATTGCAACTAGCTGACCGATCAATTCGATATCCTGAAGGGATGTTGCTTGATATCCCAATCAAAGTTGGTAAATTCTGGATACCAGCAGATTTTGTGGTAGTTGATATGGAAGAAGATGAGCAGATTCCGATCATTCTTGGAAGGCCATTCCTCGCCACATGTGGGGCAATGATCGATGTTAGGAACGGGAAGATTTCACTTAATGTTGGCGAGAACAAGATGATCTTCAACATGAATGAAACCAAAGTCCCACCTGACATAAATCTTGTCTACAATTTGGAAACAGCGGACGAGTATGGCAATGATGAATTGCGAATGGATGAGTTTGAAGACATCGAAGAAATGATGCACGAAGCAGAAGTGGAGAGATTGTTTATTGTACAAGATGACGGTCAGGTCCATCAAACCTCCGTGACACAACAAACCGATGGTCTGAACAAAAGCCCTAATATCGCAAACAACAGGAATTATTCTCTCTTAACCCTTGCAATAATCAAAAACCTACGCGAAGAACTCGATGCAATGTCTCAAAGACTGGATGAGGTCGAAGCAGCACTCGGTGTGAGTCTGGCATTCGACCCCGGACCTCAAACACCAACCGACTTCTTCAAGAAAGGCAGTGATGATGAAACCACAGAAGACGATGAAGGCGAACCACCAGACAAGCAACCCCCTTGCATTGACGGGAGGGTATCCGGAAGAAACTGATGCAACACAAAGTCAAGCTAACGACTTTAAACAAGCGCTTCTTGGGAGGCAACCCAAGGCCACTTTATATTTTCGTATAAAATTTTATTTTTAATTTTAATTTAATTAGGACTTAACAAAGAAACAACTCATACCCATCTTTTTCCCATAACCAGGTAAGCATGCTGGAGGAATGCTTGATTAAAGAAAGATCGGAAGATGGAAAGATACTCTCTGGTACGGCCTGTAGTGGCTGATATAGACCATACCAATGGATACTGGGGTAAAAGAGTTAGAAAGAAGGAAACAAGTGTTGAATACAGCCCATATTGGCTGATACGGCCCGTATTCACAGGGATTGAAACTTAGCGGTTATTGGGTTTGATCATAACGGATTGGATACGGACCGTATTGGCTGATACGGTCCATATTAGCTGATACGGTCCGTAATAAAGGTTAATCCGGGAGATGCGAACCCGTTAAGAGAGACGTTTGAAATCCCACGCGAATCACGTCTCATAACCGTTGACCATTTTCGTTTTAACCCCTAAACCCTTTCTCTTCCTCTCTCTTTACTCTCTTCCCCTCTATCTCTTCTCTTTCCCTCTCTTCCATTGGTGCCCAAAACCGAGCCCCTTCCTTGCCGCCGATCTTCATCACCACTCTCACATCCTTCGACATTGAAGTCGCCGCTCTCCTCCTCCACGCCTCAACCCAAATACGGACCGTACCGGGTCCGTATCTGACAGCTACTCGAATCAACTTCTCCAATTTTCGGTTCTTCTAAACCCCTCTTTAATTTCAAAGTTTAATTTCGTTTTTACATTTGTTTTAATTTAATTTCTCTGTTACATTAGTTTATTATCAAGTTTTATTTTCGCAAAATCACAAAAAAATCACAAAAAAATTAGGTTTCTATCAAAATCCAGATTTTTACCAGTATAATACGGTCCGTATTTAACCAATACGGTCCGTAATCGTTTACCAGAAAACCAGTCCAGTACTTAGCAGATTTTTCTTCAACCCCTTTAATACGGTCCGTATTGACCCAATACGGTCCGTAATCAGTCCGGTACTTGGCTAAATTCACCAACCAACCAGTCCGTAACCAGACCGTATTGCCCAATACGGTCCGTAACAGAGGTATTTATATTAAAAAAATGGCTCCAAAAATGAAAACTATTTTAGGGGCAGTTACAAGGAGTGCCAGGAAAGCCCTCGGGAGTGCCGGCCCGAGTAATTCACCGCAGAGCTCCTCTAGCCGATCCTCCCGGTCTTCTAGCTCGCAACCACAATCCTCCAACAATTCATCCTCTCGTACCAACACTCAGGAGTCAGTCAGAGACACACCGGTCTCAGATGCGGACTATAATCCGGAGGAGTTCAACCCTCGGGATCTTGGTCTTGAGGAAGAAGACTCCGATGAGTCAATGGAAGAGGTCCAGCCGACCGAGTACCAACCTGTCTTCTCGCACACACAATTCAAACAAGCCTACGAGAAGATGACAGTAAGAGAGGTCATTTACCACAAATCGATCAACACAGAGACACTCGAGCGGCTAGGCCTCCTTGCACAAACCGAACAACTCGCCAACCGCATCCACCTCTGGCAATTCCTCCAACTGATCAAAGGAGTTAAAGTTTACAAGGTACTCACGAGGGAGTTCCTTGCGACTTTCAGATACAATGAAGACTCCATCACTTTCCAGATGATTGGCGAGCAGTACAAAGTCACCATGGATGATTTCTGCGCCATCTTCAACCTCACTAACAATGGCACTTCTGATTCTCCTGATTGCCGAGAGTTCTGGCACATCATCACTAAAGACAATCAAAACTCAACTCGACCGGCAAGCAGAATCATTCATCCTCAAGTCCGCCTCTTGCAAGTAATACTTGCCAATTCCATTTTCGCGAGAGGCGAGAGTTCATCCAAGGTGACATTACCCGAACTCTATCTTCTCAAGTGCATGATCGAGCCAACACCGGTACGACCTCACCTCGGCCATCTCCTTTGCAATCAAATCCGTGAGGTCACCCGTGCAAAGAAAATTAATGGAAAGATTTCCATTGGATTTGTAACCACGATCTTAGCCAACCAACTCTCTCTGCAGATCGATCATCTCAAAGAGGCAAGCGGGCTCACACAAATCGACATGTCATGCCTCCAAGCCATGAAATTTGTCACCGGCCACTATCCAGGTCCCTACTTCTACAATTCGCCGAAGGGAATTCTCCAATTTCCCTTCCGACATCTCAATCTCCGTAGTAGGGCCTCATGGAAAATGGCACGCCACGCGAGCCCGACTTATGAGCCTCCTCAAGATTACATGGATGTAATCGAAAACCAAGCCGAAATGAGAAATCAGGCTAACATCGATCGACAGCGAAGAGGAGAGGAGGAGCCCCCTTTTGATACATATAGGGAGGCAGGCACATCGGCAGTCGGAGCCGGATCTTCAGGGGCGGCACCATCTGATGCCTCTACAGATGATTACGATCAGTTCATCCAAATGGTAAATTGGATGGACTCGAACCTCACTGCGCTCACCTTGACAACGGACGAAGCCACCTGGCAAATGGAGCTGAACAGCTCTACAATCTACCAAGAGGTTGGTGAAATCTGAAACAGCATGGAAGAGGTTCGGAGGAGTGTAGACGAGGGCAGGCGCGAGATCCAGCAGACTCCGGACTACCATACCAGCCACCACCATATGGACTCTTCGACCCGCCATTCTTCGAGGAGATCCAGCGACCACCACCACCTCCACCACCTCAGGATTGAGGTGCAGTGAGTTGTTTCTTTCCCCGGTCTTTTTACTTTACTACTTCCTTTATTTTTATCTCTCGAGCATTGGGGACAATGCTCAATTTTATTCGGGGGGTAGGAGGTAAATTGACCATGTATCTTTAAAATTTTCGCAATTTAAATTCTTAGGTGCTAGTAGTTTTACTCAATTTTTTACTAGGGTTAGAGGCTTTACCGAAAATCCTAGAATGATTAGATTGAGCTTTTTAGCTAGCTTGCATTTTTATTTTCCCCTAGGAGTAGGTTAATCAAATAGGAATTATTTTTAAATTGAATTAGACTAAGGTTTAGACAATTGGCCATGATACCAAAAATTCAGAATTTTAAAAATAATTAGTGATCTCAAAGTAAACAATTAATTGCTAACCATGAGTGTTGACCAAAAATCGCAAATCCTAGAATATTTATTGTTGAGTAATTTATTTTTGCAAAGTCTTTTTAAACTTGATAGTATTTTAGAATACCCATTTATTATAGATAGACCCCTAGCGAAACTATGCAATAATTCTTTGTATGAATGAATACTTGGAATTGTGTGTAATCATGGTGCTTGTGACACAAAAATATTTTACTTTTCAGAAAAATAGAAAAATACAAAAAAATCAGAAATGAGAAAAACCCAAAAAATAGAAAAAATCAGAAAAAGAAAAAAAATATAATAGAATAAAAGATGGAGGATAAAAAAAGAGTACGGGTGCCTACGCAAGACTGGTTACCAATAGGCTCGAGAAAACCTCCCAAATTTAAATTCTTGTATATATTTAATTTTTCAAAAAATAGTCACAAGTACCAACACACTTAGTTCTCATACTTTGATCCAATCAATTGGGAAGGAAAATCAAAATTTATAATATTAGAATTCCTATTGGTTGGAAGGGATCCATTTATAATCGAAGGGGAAATTAATACTCTCAATTTTAAGGATATTTGTGAAATAAATTGTTCGATAATAATCTTTCTAGGGTAAGCATAATGAGTCAATCATGGGGTGAATAAATTGTTCAAGGGAGAGGTCATGAATATTTTTAAGTTTTAAATTTTTATTGTCATGCCAATTGTACCAAACCTAAGCCCTAATTTGATTTTTAAACAAGACCTTGAGATTGTATGGTTTAACCTAGACCAAATCTTTGACCAGTTGGGATGTCGTTGCTTGAGGACAAGCAACAATTCAAGTTGGGAGGCGTGATCAGAGTCAAAATAATGATGATTTACGTAGGGTTTTGGCTTAGGTTTTGCATATTTTCTCACACTTATGTTTAATTAATTAGAGAAAAAGGCTACTATCACCCTTCTTTATGTTTTATTGCAAAAAACAGGTTTTGGGACTATTTTACACCAAATGGAGCTAGAATGGGATCAATAGGATCAGCAACGCTCATCGACTAAGTCCCTGTTACGGCCCGTATTGCCTAATACGGACCAGGTCTAGCATTGACCAGAAGATAGCACTGGAAGCATTAAACCCTAACCGTCAAGGTCCTAATACGGACCGTATTACCCAATACGGTCCGTATCCGAAGGCGTCTCTTGGGGAATAACTGCCGACAGCTGTTTCCAGATCAGTTTCTTAGCCCCTACTCAACCTCTACACGTCCCTACACTCCTATATAAGGCCCCTGGGCATAATGATTAGTTATCTTTGTAATTAGGGTTAGATTTGATTAAAGTGAGAAGAGAGGAGTGCCTGTAATGATGTCGTTCCGCGGCTAAGTTCCTTTTCTTAGGGCTAGGCAGTAAACCTTGTTACTCTTGATGTTTTGATATATATATTTCTGTTGTTTATGATTTCTTGTTGTTGAAACAAAATGCTTTTGTGATTTACTATCTCTTCATCTAATTTCAATGATCTAGTTTGAGTCCGTTAGGGTAGTGACAGTGCTTTAATGGCAAGAGAAACTATTTGTATGAATTAGCCTCGTTGAGATCTATTAGGTTTATGTGAAGAAAACCTTAGCGGGGAAACCATAAACCAGACCAACAAAACGCGTACCAAATTCCATCATTTGCGTAAAGTAAATCGCAGTGATCTTTGTAGTAATTTGGGGTATTTGAGAGATCAGACATTTGCGTAAGGTAAATCGCAGTGTCCTATGTAGAATCTCGGTGAAAGATCTATCATTCTCGCGTAACATAAATCGCAGTGACCTATGTAGTGTCTTTCATTAAACAACAACAGGAAATCAGACGCAACAGGAATATATTGTCAAGGCGGATTGAGTGGCAATGGTGTGCCGAAACCCTGGGAATTCTCATCTCTATCTTTATTTTAATTACTTTTAATTCCTTCCTAATTTACATTGATCAAAACAACATCTCTCAATTTTCAGATTTCATCTAGCCTTTCGAAAGATTGTGATTCGATCGCTCAAAGCATTGAACCAATATTCCCTGTGGATCGACCTCGAATATACTACTCGATAGGATTGTGCGCTTGCAGTCCGAACCGATAGCATTTCTGAGTTTATAAATATTAAAAGAAACATTGCTCTCTTTTGAGTGATCAATTTGACACTGCACCTGTAACTGCATTCCCCTACTTCGGAGAACATCTTTAGTGAAGATCTTTCCATGAAGAACCATGTATACAAAAATTTTCACGGTGGGGGGAATTTTGAGCTTCGAAATTCCTCTAAAGTGACACCTGACTAGCCCCTCTTCCCCCAATACCTTATAAACCAATTTAGAGGAGTAGGCGCCTGTAGTAGTTCATCCGGGTTGACATTCCTTATGTCATGCCATGCATCTAGTAGCGAGATGTTGGGCTTACGTGCAATCGGTACTGCCGAAACCGCTCTTGGCAAGCCTTGCCATGAATCGAACCAATAGGAGATGGAGCAGCCATCCCCAATATCCTAGGAAGTGCACCAACTGAATAGGGATCTGATCCTTTGAAGCTGAGATCAGAAGTAAGAGCCGGTCTGAATCCACATCTTCGGTCCACCATTGTTCGGTCTTTTGGCTTTCAACTTTTGAATTGTGAGACACCACAGGCTCAGAGACGCGTGGTAGGCCTTCCACCACCATCACAACAACAGTGCGATGTTTGTAATGTTGAGGTTGGAGACCCCAAGGCCACCAAAATCCTTTGGTAAGCAAACCGTAGACCAATTGGTCAGTGACAACCCTGCCCCTGAGTTGTCTCCTCTGCCCCACAAGAACCCACTCCTGATCCGATCTATTCTCGCAATAACCCATTGGGGTAGACGAAAGCAAGTCATGTGGTAGATGGGCATCGCCGACAGAACAGATCAGACCAGCTCTAATCGACCACCGCGAGAAAGGATTTTTCCTTTCCAGCCTCCTAGTTTATTTTCAATCTTTTCTATAAGTGGTAAGAACATCTCACGCTTCAGTTTTCAAATAGTTAGTGGCATTCCCAAATAAACTGTAGGGAAATCCGTGCATTGACAACCCAAAATCTGTTGTATCCAAGCAATGTCCGGATGTTGGGTGTTGAGTGGCACAAAGTTGCTCTTGCGGAAGTTGATCCGGAGTCCCGAGATGGAGGAAAATAAGCGAATGATCAGTTTGAGAGAGATAAGGGTGGTGACATCTGCGGCGGCTATGATAGCCGTATCATCAGCGTATTACATGGCGATGATCGCCTCCTTAACTCTTCTCGTCATGCGGTTTGGTAGGATTTGGTTGAGGGAGTGTACCATTTGTTGTAAAACATCTGCAGCAATGTTGAACAGCATCGGGGACAACGGATCACCCTGTTTGAGTCCCCGCCTATGTGGGAAAGGTTCGGTTGCCTCCCCGTTTGACTAGAACCCGGGAATGTGATGTTCGTAGTAATACAGTCACCCATGCGATCCACTGAGAAGGGAAGCCTCGAGCTTTCATAATGGTGATAAGGAAATCCCATTCAACGGTGTCGAAGGCCTTTGCGAAATCAAGTTTGAGAAACACCGTCTTGTTTTTAGAGGCCGCAATGTGGTGCAGCATTTCACGAGTAGCTATGAAATTGTCCGTTATCTGCCGACCCCGGATGAAGGTGGTTTGGTAATTGGAGATTAAATCCGGTAGGACCCCCGCAGCCGGTTAGCCATGATCTTGGAGATTAATTTAGGCAGTAGATTGATCACGCTAATTGGCCGGAAGTCTCCCACATTGACCGGGGTTTGGACCTTAGGTATCATGACTATATTTGCAAGATTAAATTCACCCAAGTCCAACCGGAGATCAAAGAAATTTTGAACAATAGCCGACACCTGTGGCTGTAATTCTGGCCAGTATCCATACAGGAATTCGGTCGGTACCCCATCGGGACCCGATGCCTTGTTCCTTGCCAAACCCCGAACCGCACCCTCTATCTCTTCCGCTGTAATCGGTACCACTAGGTGATGAAGGTCGGGGTTAAGAGGGTAGAGCGGTCTGGGATTAAAGTGCATTACTTGGTGTGACATACCCAGCGTGGCCTGCATGTGCCCGAAAAACAGCTACTTTATCCGGCATATGTCAGTGACCCGATTGCCGTCATGAGTAAGCGCCAGTACCGTATTTATGTGTTTCCTAGAAGAGGCATGGGCATGGAAATACCGAGTGTTGCGGTCACCCTTACTGAGCCACTTGCAGCGTGCTCGCTGACGCCATCTTTCCTCTAAATTGTTTGCTAATTGAAAAGCCCGTTCTTTGATCTTGCACAGTAATTTAAACTCATGCGGTTGCAGCACCCTGCGTTCTTCAATCCTGTCAAAGAACAAAACTGAACTTTTGCAAAATGTTAGCTGTGTGTCCATGTGGTTGAACTCTTTCCTATGCCATAAGGATAATGCATGTTGTAAGAGTTTTGTTTTGTGGTGAAAGCCACGTAAGAGATTTTAAGGCTGTATCTCCTCAATGTTATCTTGCCATTGCCTTTGTATCATTACCTTTGGCATCTCATACTTGAACCAAAATGTTTCGAGCTTGAACTGTTTGGGGGCACGTAGCAGGTTTTTTGCATGTCAAGAGTAGCAGGACGTGGTCGGAGACCACCATCTCAAGGGCATCTAAAGAGATGATGGGATAATTGATTTGCCAAACCGACGACATGAGAACCCGATCTATCTTAGAGAAGGAAGGCTCGGGTCTCTTGTTAGACCAAGTAAAAAGCCAGTTATTTAGCGACACATCCACCAAACTGGCATCCCGAATGAAGTCATTAAAAAGATCCATTAACTGAAAGCCGTGTAGGTCCCCAGAGTGGTCTATCATCCATCGAACCAGGTTGAAGTCACTCGCTAAGATCCACGGATGTTTGACCATGTTGGCGATGACGGACAGTTCGTCTATAAACCGAGGTTTCTCATCGTGTACACTCGGTCCGTTGACATTGGTGATTGTCTACTCATTCCCAGTTTTGATATGTTTAAGTACAACTGTGAGCGTGTGGGGAGTCGAGAAGCTTGCCATCATGTGAAATGAGCGTTTCCATGCAATTAATATGCCACCCTTGGTCCCCTGCGCCTGGTTATTTGCACACTCTGGATTAAAAAGGAAGGGAGAAACTTCAAGACATACTTTAAAAGCACTTCATTAAGCTTAGTTTCTTGCAACAATACAACATCGCATCTCAATTTTCGGATTACATCACTGACTACTCTACATTTATCCGAATCTCCTAACCCCGACAATTCCAAGATAAGATTTGTATCTTTGCATAATTCATGAAAATAAAATAGCAACAGTGCAATCTTTGATTAGTGCTTTGATGTCTCTGTCTTATTCTTTGTCCGACCCTAATTCGTCTTCCGTGTCCGGGTCAAAGCGCTGGTTGAGTTCGGCCAGTTCAGGATCGGTGAATGCAGCAGGGTCCGATGCTGGGGCCAGGCTCCTCTGTGTTATCTTCACGTAATGTTGTGAAGATGTAGTTTGTAGTTACACCACACTTGGTGGCTATAGCCTGTCCCAGGTCCATGCTGATATGTGCCTCGTAAAAGCCCTATGGCTTAGAATTAAATGGGCCTCCTCTCCCTTTGGCGAGCCAGAGTGGCCAGCTTGCTGCAGCCTTTTGGCCAACTGTAGAGGCCATGAAGGAATCTCCAAGGTGACAGAGGGCTTCCTTTCAGTCGGCTGTTGGCCCAGACCGCGGTCCAAGGAGCGGCCCAATGACTCATGCGTATAATCCATAGCTTTGTGGCCTACGTCAACTATAGCCTTACCCTTATCTTTGACCGTAGGCTGCTCGACCTCTGGCACCCCCGCATGCTCATTGTCTGGTAGCGGCGTGGGATTAACCCTCAGGATCCTCTGTGGCGAGCGGATGGATGCCCCCGCGTCAGCAAATCGCCATACGGCTCCCCTATGACTCGTTGTTACTCTTGTTTGCAACGGACAAGTCACTGTTGAGGTCTGCCTCCCCCTACCCCTTCCTACAATGCCTCGAAACCTGTTATGTCACGACGTGCTTATAGGGGGGCTCTAAAAAAGTTTCTGTTTACCGGAGGAACCGGTTTGCCTCTACCCTGGATTTGGTGCGGCAGTTGGAGATCGTGTGCATGCTGGGTCAGGTTGGCGCCGGGTGTAGAGTGACCCGCAATATCATTGGAGAGGTGGGTCTCGCCAGATGTATTCTCGAGTCCTTGATTTAAGTTGGCTCTTTCCATTTTCGGCAACTCGTTTTCCCTACCTTGTACTGACACAGAGTTTCCACAAGGGTCATGAAATTGTACGCCTTATTTCATACTCACGGTAGTTCTCCGCCTTCAGAGATGCTTCTGCTGCAGCATCTATTGCTTTATCTCTGGTTGTTTCAAGCTCTTTTATCAGTTTTAACATAGTTTTTCTTCTTTTGAGGTTAATCTCTGATTTCGTATGTGATGGTTCAAGTACATTATCCTCTATTTTTCACCAGACTTCAAGTTGTGCTTTCTAATTCTTTGTTTCTCTTTTATCTGTTAATTAAACTTTAATAAATTTAACTTAACTGACATAAATTAAGGTTCTTGTAGCCATATGACCAAATACAAATTAACAAAGGGGGTGATACTCATGGCTCTGTTAATTAAGCTTCATCTAATTTGTCCTCTCTTAATTAACCAACATAAGTTTTGTACATAATCTTTTGTTTAAATGAAATGTTGGCGAGCATTATGCTAGCTGACCTTAAAAAAAAATTAACCAACATAAATTTATACTACTGCTTCTTGGGTGTGTGTGTAGCTATCGACACTTCTTAATGCAATATGAATTCAGAAACAATCAGTGAAATTAGATAAAACAAATTTGTGTCTGTCCTTACAAGATTGAATAGCTCATCTTCCTTTGATGGGTGAGCACTAGTTCCATTGTTTATTGATTCTTTATTCAATATCTCTTGCATATGCTCCACATACTCGCTTTCTGATAGTCCTCTTTCACTATATATTTCCAATACTTCAAGTCACATAAAATAGAACTTTTTTTCCTGCCAAGGGAACCATGAGGGTTGAACAACGTTAAGCAATTTACTATGGTAAGAAGGAGATTCGTGGACGAAATATGTGATCCAAAACTACACTAGAGAGCCCATTGGAGGGAGAAGGAGATTGGTGGATGGAGGAGGTGATCCAGAACAACACTAGTGATGCAATGGAGTGAGATTGAGATTCGTGGATGGAGGGGACACTAGAGATCCAACAGAGTGAAAAAGAGATTTGTTGATAGAGGAAATCATCAAGAACAATACTAGAGAGCCAATAGAGTGAGAAGGAGATTCGTAGATGAAGGAGATGATCCTGAACATCACGAGAGAGCCAACAGAGTGAGAAAGAGATTGGTGAATAGAGGAGGTGATCCAGAACAACACTAGAGAGCCAATGGAATCAAAAGGAGATTGGTGGATGGAGGCGGTGATCCAGAACAACACTACAGATCCAGCAGAGTTACAAAAATAATGTGGGTGAAGGAGGTGATCCAAAACTATAGTAGAGACTTAATAGAGCAAGAAGGAGATTGATGGATGGATGAGGTGATCTAGATTAACGCAAGAGATCCAACGGGGTAAGAAAGCAATTGGTCGATGAAGGAGGTGATATATACACTAGAGATTCAACAGATTAATCAGGAGATTTGCGAATAGAGGGGGTGATTTAGAACAACAATAGACATCCAAGGAAGTGAAAAGGAGATTAGTGGATGAAGTAGGTGATACAGAACAACACTAGAGATCCAGTAAAGTCACAAGTAGATTCGTGAATAGATGAGGTCATCCAGGAAAACACTAGAGAAGCAACGAAGTGAGAAGGAGATACGTGGATGAGGGAGGTGATCAAGAACAACACAAGAGAGCCAATTAAGCGAGAAGGAGATTGGTGGATGGGGGACGTGATACAAAACAACACTAGAGATCCAACAGTGAAAAAGAGATTTGCAGATGGAGGAGGTGATACAGAACAACGTTAGAGAAGCTACAGAGTGAGAAAGAGATTTGTGGATGAAAGAGGTGATCAAGAACAACACAAGAGAGCCAATGGACTGAGAAAGGGATTGGTGGACGGAGAAGGCGTTCCAGAACAACACTAGAGGTCCAACAGAGTGAGAAAAAGATTCGTACATGGGTGATACAGAACAACACAAGAGATCCAACAGAGTGAGAATGAGATTTGTTGATAGAGGAAGTCATCCAGAACAATACATTTAACGGGGTAAGAAAGCGATTGGTGTTGGATCTCTTGTGTTGTTCTGGATGACTTCCTCTATCAACAATACATTCAAGGGAGTAAAAAGTGTTGGATGACTTGATAGAGGAAGTCATCCAGAAGAATACATCTCTAGCAGTTGGATACCGAATATAACTCCCCCTTAATCGAGGTTCAAGGGAGATCCACCTATGCGCTTACACCATCTAACGAGTCATCAAGTCCATCAAGAAAGGTGTACACCCTTGTCTTCTGAATAAAAGTGTTGAATTTGTCGATATCTACGGCATTCTCCATGGGGTTTGGACATCGAAAGTCAATCTCTTGCCATAATTCTTGAAGCTCGTTGAAATATTCTTCAATAGCTCGCCCTTCTTGTCCACATGCATAACCTGACGGTTGAGGGCATACACCTGAGCCTCGTCATTGTTGTCGTAGTATGTTGTTGTTATTGCCTTCCATACATCTCTAGCAGTTGGATACCGAATATAACTAGAGAGGCTATTGGAGGGAGGAGGAGATTGGTGGATGGAGGCGATCCAGAACAACACTAGTGATGCGACGGAGTAAGAATGAGATTCGTGGATAGAGGAGGTGAAACAGAACAACACTAAAGATTCAACAGAGTAAAAATGAGATTTGTTGATAGAGGAACTCATCAAGAACAATACTAGAGAGCCAACGGAATGAGAAGGAGATTCGTAGATGAAGCAAGTGATCCAGAACAACATAAGAGATCCAACGGAGTGAGAAGGAGGTTGGTGAATAAAGGAGGTGATCCAGAACAACACAAGAGAGCCAATTGAGTGAGAAGGAGATTGGTGGATGGAGGATGTTATCTAGAACAACACTAAAGATCCAATAGAGTGAGAAGGAGATTTGTGGATAGTGGATGTCATCTAGAAAAATACTAAAGATTCAACGGAGTAAAAAGGAGATTCGTGGACGAAGGAGGTGATCCAAAACTACACTAGAGAGCCCATTGGAGGGAGAAGGAGATTGGTGGATCGAGGAGACGATCCATAACAACACTAGTGATGCAACGAAGTGAGAATGAGATTCGTGGATGGAGGAGGTGACACAGAACAACACTAAAGATCCAACAGAGTAAAAATGAGATTTGTTGATAGAGGAACTCATCAAGAACAATACTAGAGAGCCAACGGAATGAGAAGGAGATTCGTAGATGAAGCAAGTGATCTGGAACAACATAAGAGATCTAACGAAGTGAGAAGGAGGTTGGTGAATAAAGGAGGTGATCCAGAACAACACAAGAGAGCCAATTGAGTGAGAAGGAGATTGGTGGAATGTTATCTAGAACAACACTAAAGATCCAATAGAGTGAAAAACAAATTTGTGGATAGAGGATGTTATCTAGAAAAACACTAGAGATCCAACGGAGTAAGAAGGGGATTCGAGGACGAAGGATGTGATCCAAAAATACACTAGAGAGCCCATTGGTGGGAAAAGGACATTGGTGGATGGAGGAGGCGATCCAGAACAACACTAGTGATGCAATAGAGTGAGAATGAGATTCGTGGATGGAGGAGGTGATACAGAACAACACTAGAGATCCAACAGAGTGAAAATGAGATTTGTTGATAGAGGAAATAATCAAGAACAATACTAGAGAGCCAACGGAGTGAGCCAACGGAGTGGATGGTGGAAGTGATTCAGAACAACAATACAGATCCAGCGGAGTTACAAAAAGAATCGTGGATGAAGGAGGTGATCCAAAACTATAGTAGAGATCTAACAGAGTGAGAAGGAGATTGGTGGATTGATGAGGTGATATAGATTAACGCAAGAGATCCAACGGTACGAGAAAGCGATTGGTCGATGGAGGAGGTGATACATAACAACACTAGAGATTCAGCAGAATAATCAGAAGATTTGTGAATAGAGGAGGTGATCTAGAACAACAATAGACATCCAGGGAAGTTAAAAGGAGATTGGTGGATGAAGTAGGTGATACAGAACAACACTAGAGATCCAATAGAGTCACAAGTAGATTCTTGAATAGATGAGGTCATCCAGAAAAACACTAGAGAAGCAACGGAGTGAGAAGGAGAGACGTGGATGAATGAGGTGATCAAGAACAACACAAGAGAGCCAATTGAGTGAGAAGGAGATTGGTGGATGAGGTAGGTGATACAAAACAACACTAGAGATCCAACAGAGTGAGAAGGAGATTTGTTCATAGAGGATGTCATCTAGAAAAATACTAGAGATCCAACAGAGTGAAAATGGGGGAGGTGATACAAAGCAACACTAGAGAAGCAACAATGTGTGAAAGAGATTCGTGGATGAAGGAGGTGATCAAGAACAAGACAAGAGAGCCAATGGAGTGAGAAGGAGATTAATGAATGAAGGAGGTGATCCAGAACAACACTAGAGATCGAACAGAGTAAAAAGAGATTCGTTGATGAAGAAGGTGATACGGAACAATACTAGAGATGCAACAGAATGAAAAGGAGATTTGTGAAAAGAGGAGGTGATCTAAAACAATGTTAGAAGCTGACTCCCAAGAATCAACCACCACAGCTGCGTTGATTGAGCAGATGGGCAAGAATGATGACTCAAATGGCGGCTATACAAGCTGCTGCCATAAACAACCCTCAATCGGCAACAAAAATCATAACTCAACTTGTTGCCATGACCGAGGGTACAATTCATTCAAGTGCTATTGATATAAAATTTGATGGCACAAGCTACTCTTTTTAGAGCCAAGCGGTGACGATATACGTCCATGGCAAAGAAAGGATGAAGCATCTCACAGGAGAACCGGCTCCACTACTCATAACTGAACCATCATACCAAAGATGGGCAACTGACGATGTTGTAGTAAAAGGCTGCATTATTAATTCCCTTGAACCTCGATTAAGGGGGAGTTATATTCGGTATCCAACTGCTAGAGATGTATGGAAGGCAATAACAACAACATACTACGACAACAATGACGAGGCTCAGGTGTATGCCCTCAACCGTCAGGTTATGCATGTGGACAAGAAGGGCGAGCTATTGAAGAATATTTCAACGAGCTTCAAGAATTATGGCAAGAGATTGACTTTCGATGTCCAAACCCCATGGAGAATGCCGTAGATATCGACAAATTCAACACTTTTATTCAGAAGACAAGGGTGTACACCTTTCTTGATGGACTTGATGACTCGTTAGATGGTGTAAGCGCATAGGTGGTGCTGCTCAGTCCGTTTCCGTCAATTGAGTAGGTATATGGGTATGTAAGAAGAGAAGCCAATCGCCAAGGAATCATGATTAAGGGAGGTACAGATTCAAACTCGTTAGCAATGATTTCGAAGGGATACAAACCTGGTAAGATGTATGATTTCCAAGGAAAGAAAAATTTTCATACCGACAAATCAAAACTAAAGTGCACGACTTGTGGAAAAAGTCGGCACACAAAGGAGAATTGTTTTGAAGTGGTAGGCTATCCTGACTGGTGGAAAGGTGATAAGAAGAAGATTGAGGAAAGAGGCAAAGGAGTAGCAGCCCCAACAGCGGCTGTTAATAGTTCAAGCGGCCAGCACACAGTAAACAGAACCAACCAGGGGAGAATAAGTCAAAACAGAACTAGAATCAAACCTGCAGCCAATGACGAGCCAGCAGGGTCAGCAGGTAGCAGCTGGAATTGATTGTAAAGGTAAATAGGTATTCTTAAACCCAGTATTGGTGAGTGTATTATCTCGGACCTAAGAAAAAATAGGGGAAATGAAGGGTGGATTATTGATTCGGGTGCAACTGACCACATGACACATGAAATAACTGAATTGAAAACCATGTGTACTTCTCGTAAAACTGGTATTATCAATGCAAATGGGGAAGTTTATCCTGTAGAAGGTGCTGGGGAAATTGTGTTATCAAACCAAATTAAGTTGAAAAATATGCTTGTGGTCCCTTCTCTTGCAACGAAGTTGATATCCATTAGTCAACTCACAAAGGATCAAAATTGCAGTGTGCTTATATTTCCTGACTATTGTGTATTCCAGGATATTCTCACGAAAAGAATCATTGGCCATGGTACTAGACGAGATGGGTTGTATACTTGGATGAATTCAAAACCGGCAGTAATTATGTAGCTAGAGGGGATCGAATATCTAGTAGGGATAAAATTTTGTTATGGCATAAAAGACTAGGACACCCATCATTCGGGTACATCAAAAGGTTGTTACCTGATTTATTTGTGAATCTAGATCCTAAAGATCTTGTTTGTGAAACTTGTATCAAGGCCAAGAGTCATAGAACAACTTATCATAGTAGTCTGAATAAATGTGCAAATCCTTTTGATTTGGTGCATACTGATGTTTGGGGACCATCTCTGATTATTTATAAATCTGGTTGTAGATGGTATGTTTCCTTTATTGACGATTGTTCCAAAATGATTTGGCTTTTTTACTAAAAACAAAAGATGAAGTTTCTAAAGTTGTTCAAAATTTTCACAAAATGGTGCAGACTCAATTTGGAAAAGAAATAAAAATTATAAGAAGTGATAATGGAACATAATACGTGAATAAATGTTTGCAGAATTTTTTTAAGGAGAATGGAATTATTCATGAGACAACCTGCATAGGGACACCACAACAAAACGGAATTGCATAACACAAGAATAGGCACCTCCTTGAAATAACCCGATCACTACTGCTTGAGAATAAGGTACCACGTATATTTTGGAATAATGCACTTTCATATGTAGTATATCTCTCTAATCGGACCCCCACAAGTGCAAATGATTACAAAACACCTATTCAAGTCCTCTCTTCTCATGTGTCCATGTCATCTGTCCTTAATCTACCACCAAAGATATTTGGATGTATTGCCTACATCCATATACAAAAACTATTTCGCACAAAATTAGACCCAAGGGTTGAAAAATGTGTTTTCTTAGGCATGGGGGCAAACCAAAAAGGTTATAAATGTTTTTTTTTGAAGGTTAGTGGAAAGGCTCCACTAAGGTATATTTGAATAAAAAAAATATTTACAAGGGAGTTACTCAGATCGACTGACCTTTGTAACTATTTAATAATCTAGCTATATTCTTTTAGATAGTAAAGAGATCCGCTAATAAAATTAAAAAGGCCCCTAACATACTCAGTCCACCCCTGTCACAGTTGCATCTAGCTAAATAGCAGCCAGTTATGTAAAAAGTTATAAATGTTACAATCCCGGTACCAGAAAATTCTACACCACCATGGATATTACCTTTCTAGAACATGAGTCATATTTCCAACAAATCCAAGTCCCGATTTAGGGAGGCAACGGTAATAGTAACCATGAACCGAGCTTGGATTTGGATCTGGCTTTGTTATCAAATCCAGCAGGGGGTTCGAATCATTTCGAACATTCAGAAACAAATTCAGCAGGGGGTCCAGACCCAGCAGCTGAAAACAGTCCAGTTGATGAAACAAGTCCAGGAGAGGGATCGGACCCAGCAGCTTCAAACAGCCCAGTTGCTGAAACAATTCAAACAGAAGGATCGAGTCCAGCAATAGGTGGAAGTTAAGCAGAAGATGAAATCCAGATGTGGATAGACCTAGGCAATGTAAGAGAAGTAATACAACCGAATCTCGCTATACCAAGACCATGATCTTGTGAGAATAACTATGAGGTATGTGTCTCTAACACTCAACCTAAATTACCTCCCCGTGTTAATCGTGGCAAGCCACCAAAGAGATATATTCCAGGCGATGGTGTAAAAAAGGAACTGACATATCCCATCGCAAACTATACCTCAACAAAAACATTGTCTCAACCATTAAAGGATTTTGTAGAACAACTTTCTTCTATTGCTATACCTGAAAAAGTTGAGGATGCCCTTAAAAGTAAAGAATGGACTAGAGCAATGGCTGTAGAAATGGAAGCTCTAGAAAAAAATTGTACTTGGAAAATAATTGATCTACCACCAGGAAAACGAACAGTTGGATGTAAATGGGTGTATTCAGTCAAGTACAATGCAGAAGAAAAAATTGAAAGATATAAAGCTAGGCTAGTAGCAAAAGGGTATACGCAAACCTATGGGGTTGACTTCCAGGAAACTTTTTCTCTAGTTGCAAAATTAAATTCAGTTTGAGTTTTATTGTGTCTTGTAGCTAACTTTGACTGGCCATTACATCAATTTGATGTAAAAAATACATTTCTTCATAGAGACTTGGAAGAAGAAATTTACATGGAGTTGCCTCCTGGGTAGCAGCCATATTGGATCGGAAAACAAGGTGTGTAAACTAGAGAAGGCACTATATGTCTTGAAACAATCACCAAGAGCATGGTTCAGGTTCTGCAAGGCTATGAAAAATATGAGTACAATCAGGGAGATTCTGATCACACCATGTTCTTCAAAAGGAGTGAAGGTAAAATTGCAATTCTCATTATCTATGTAGATGGTATGATTATAATAGGTGATGATGAAGTTGAATTGAAAAGCTTGAAATGAAGCTGTCAAAACATTTTGAATGAAAAATTTGGGAGGTCTAAAATACTTTCTCGGAATTGAAGTATCACGATAAAAAATGATATATTTCTCTCTCAAAGAAAGTATGTTCTTGATCTCTTGGCCGAAACTGGAATGTTGGATTGTAAACCGGTTAGTACCCCAATGGAACAAAATGTGAAGTTTGAGATTTGTCCTAACCAATGTCCTACGAACAAAGAAAAATACCAGAGGTTAGTTGGAAAATTAATATGTCTATCACATACTAGACCTGACATAGCTTATGCAGTGGGAGTAGTGAGTCAATTTATGCATAATCCAAGTGAAGATCACATGGGAGCTATCACACGTATCCTACGATATCTCAAGGGGACACCCGGCAAAGGAATCAAATTTGAAAAAAATGGACATACAAAAATTGAAGGATACACAGATGCAGATTGGGCAGGAAACATCATGGATAGGAAATCAACATCGGGTTACTTTACTTTCATTGGGGGAAATTTGGTAACATGGAGAAGTAAGAGGCATGGTGAAAGGAATTTGCAAACTACTATGGCTACGAAAAATGATCACTGAATTAGAACTGGAAACGGAAAAAGAGATGAAGTTGTATTGTGATAATAAGGCTGCCATTGATATTTTACATAATCCGGTGCAACATGACAGGACAAAACATATAGAGGTAGACAGACACTTTATTAAAGAAAAACTTGATTCTCATGTTATTTCTCTACCCTTTGTTAGATCAACAGAACAGGTGACAGATATTTTAACCAAGGCGGTGGCAACTAAACCATTTGAAGAAATACTGGAGAAGATCGGAATGGTAGATATTTACGTACCCTCGTGAGAGGGAGTGTTAAGATTACACTCGAATCCTGACAACTTGGGGAACAAGCCGAAATAGATCTGTATCTAATCAAAAGGAGGAAAGAAAATATTCAAGGATATCAATCATATATGCATCTAGTGAAATAGGGAATAGATAGTTTTCTGATTACTTGTAATTCTAAGGATTGGTTTATATGTTTAGCATGATATACAAAATATTTCTCAATTGATAAATAGGCATGAAGCAGCCGTGTAATTTTAAACAAGAAAAACAAAGAAATAAAATCGGGTGGGAAGGGAGATTTCTTGGGAGTCCTGTGTTCTCTTTATTTTTCAGTTAATTTGACAGAAAATATGTTTAATAATTAATGGAAAGGATATTGTGTTCTTGTCTCTCTTCCTTAAAAGGAAATATGTTTTTATCAAATTGGTATCAGAGCTATGGTGAATTTCGGGAGTCAATTGCTGGGGCATATACCGCTGCCATGACTCACCAAGTCGAACTACGATAATTGGAGTATTCAGATGCGTGTGTTGCTTGGTGCGCAAAATGCATGGGAAGTAGACGAAGTCGGCTATGAAGAGCTGGCTGCAACGGCCAATCAGACGGCGAATCAGATAAGGGCTTGAATGAAACGCGTATGAAAGACAAGACCGCTCTCTATTTCTTGTTAGAAAAGAAAAATGTGTTGAAATGTAGAAATTGTAGATTATCATAATTAGCAAATAATTTTGAAATATTGGGTTTAATTTGAAAGTAAATCTTTATCCTTATGTTATCATAATTTTTTTGTTTTCTAAAAAATATTGTAGCTCATAGTGCACTGGCGCTGAAAGCTGAGCATGGCAGACAAAGTTGAGTGGATTAGAAAACTTCAGGCCATTATCAATCCAAAGGGTGTGGGTCCTGCTACTTTCGATGGACCCTCTGGATCTATTCGACAAAGCCGTTCTTAAGGTTCTTTGGTAAGTTAAAAACAAACATGGCAATAATACCAAACAAAACTCAATATTTCAAAATTATTTGCTAATAATACCAAACAAACATGGCAGTAAGATGAATTTCTATCAACGTTTCATCCAAAGTTATTTTCACCGTTTTTCCCAAATATTTCTTTAGTATGAAAATATTAAAAAAGGAACACATGAGAAAGCCGGCAGATCCAGAAGAGGAGCTCCAATGGATGTCCCAAGAAGTGCGTGGTTATGTCGAGGCCGTTTTGAACAGCCGTTAAGACATTAAATTCAAGCAAAAATAGAGGAGTCAAGTGATCTCCATATATAAAAAGAATTCATACAATTCTGCCTTAAAATATATCATAAAGTTGTGCTAAAAGAAGAACACATTATAATTTCTGTGATTACCAATTCATCCATTAACGCTGTGAAAATATTAAGCACATGATTACTTAATTACAAATCTCTTACGAGACTTGAAATTAAGAAATATAATATTCAACAACACAAACATTAGAAAGAATTTATTTAAAAAAAAGAAGAAGAAGAACGAAGCATTTTTTTTTTACACTAATATATCTTAGCACTAGTACTCATTTTAAAATCTAGATGCAGCAATTATTGTACGTACCCTGATACCCAAAGCAAGAACAAAAAATATACAAGAATTAGAGTATAAAGATCAACACCAGCACGTAAAAATTAATGCCATCAAATTTTCATATAGTTCGTCTGTGAAAAGAATAATAGTACAGAAAACAAAAAGCAAAATTAATGGAACTAATTGTGGTTTACTTTCCATGTGTACAAAAAAACAAAAAAACAATATACATGCACACTGCACCATATATATTACTAATAATACACGTTTCTCCCTAAAAAAAAAAGGAAAAGGAAAAAGTAGGTGGTGACTGTGATAGATATTACCACTTGACTAAATCAAGAATAATAATTACCGTGTTTCAACAGTCACGTGCTGTAGCTCAGGAGGCAGGTGCACCTTGAGACTTGGATATTCTACTTGGAGGTATGTAAGCTTTGGCATGACCCCCTGTGCCACCGTCAAATCCTTGATGTTCCCATCAAGCATTTTCAAGTATTGTAGGGCAGGGAATCCTTCTGGACAGATTATTGGAGCCTCCAAATCGTCAGTTAACACACTCTCTCCCAAGCAAAGTTTTTTTAAGCTATTCAACTTTCCAAGTTCCGGCATTGGATTATGATTAAGGCGGGATCCCTTAAGCGAGAGTTTAATGAGTTGTGGTGGAAGCAAGCTAGCCTCTACATTGACATTCTCTTGCCATTCTCCTTCCAAGTATAAGGATTGCAAATTCTGATAATTTGGAAGTGCTTTTGGGTAAACCATTTCCATCGGGATTTTAGAATTACAATCAAAACCAAATTTACGCAGGTTGCGCAATGTTTGGAATAGATTGGTCATTGATACCCATTTTTCAGAATAATTTCTAATACCTAATGTACGCAGGTTGGGCAACTTGGCATCACATACATCCCAACAGTCTACCCACTTCAGGGTCTGTAGATTGCTTATTGGGGTACCCTTTGGTAGTCCACTAATGTCTTCCCCGTAGTCAACCAGTACATGCCTCAATGTACTAATTGTCCATAAGCCATCACATTCGCTATATCCAGTCCCTTGCAATTCCAGAGTTTCGAGACTTTTCATACCATGAAAAGAGGAGCGCTTAATTCTACAGATTCTAAGCCCCAAGTATTTAAGGTGAATCAACTCATCTAATGATTTTAATTCTAATTCTTTATACTTGCTACCCACTATTTCTAGAACTTTAAGTAGCCTAAATTTTGAGCAATCTAAGCTCGTTTTAAAATATCCATTTGTATCGAACAAAAATAAAGAACGGGTATTTGGACCTACATATTTAGTAAATTGGAAATTCTTCTCTTGAGCTTGAAGTGAAGCACGTCGGATTATTCTGTAGGGATTGTTGTCAGCCGAAACTTGTGAGAAAACCGTGACAAAGTTCTCATGACTGGCTTCATTTATTGCCAAATCGCGTAGAATATCATGCACTTTGAAGTGCTTGATCAAACCATTCGTGGATCGGCTTAATACTAGAACCGAACTCCTGAAATAATTTTGGTTTACAAACCAATTAAGTCTTAAGAAATACTAAGAGTATTGCAGACATAATTACAAAGGTTATGTGAAATGGAAAGCCTACTAGCTAGCGTGAAACTTTGCAAACAAAAAAAAGTAAAAATTACAAAGGTGTATATACCCTAACTAAACTCATTAGTTCCTATATAAACTGAAAGATAAAATAATTTATGCTGATTATTATGATAAAATGAAATTTAAATATGCAATTAATAATGAAATTTGTACGTAAATCTCTAGAAATAAGAAGTTTTGTATATTTTGCTCTAGATTTGCAGAGAAATATTTTGATGTACATATATGTATGACAATAATTTGGAATAACATTAAAAAAAATCATACTATTTTATTTTTTAATCCTAATCCCTCATGAAAAAAAATATAATTTTGCACCGAACATTTCCTAAACATCAAATTTCGCTTTTATTAATAGAATTGTGCTTTACTATCAAATCGTATGTACTATTCTTTTTTTTTTTTTTTTTTTTGCAGCACAAGTGAAAGATACCAAATTGAAAAGTTGATTTCGGTCACTCTATTTAAAAAAATAAAAACCGAGAACATGCACTTGGTAAAAGGTTCAATAGGAAGAAGCTATAATTATTTGAGAAGAAACCATAAAACTAGAAAGAGGTGTATGATACATGATAAAAAAGATGTAGGAAATTATATATATATATTTTTTTGGAAAATAATAGATCTTGCAAGAAAGAGTACTGTTAATAAGGCTTCGTAGCTTATTATTTTTTTTCCATTTTATACTCCAGTTGACTGATCTTTTTGTTTGTTCTTTTAGACCTATTTTTTATGAAAGATATCTACTTCTTCTACTCTACTATAAAATAAAATTAGAGTATATATCAAGCATACCTGAGTGTGTTATATGAAGTAGTTAATTTGTAAAATAAAGTTTGCAAGAATATTGTATCGTTGCCTTGTAAAAAATAAGGAAAAAAAATATAACCTTTTGGCAAGTTCCTCAAGGCAATCCTCTGCCATTTTCTCTATTGTTGGCGCATCATCGAGTGGTATGAAGCCCTCTGCTATCCAAATTCTGATAAGACATCTTGCAGAAATCACATAGTCTTCTGGGAAAAAAGCAAGATATTGGAAGCATGCCTTTAGATAATATGGCAAATCTTCGTAGCTCATTGCTAAAATTCGCATACAATCCTTGCCATCTAAGTACCAATTAATGTTTTGCAACATCCTTTCCCACGTAGCATAGGACGGTTGTTTAGAAAGGATACCACCTAATACTACTAATGCTAGAGGTAACCCCTTACATTTCATTGATAGTTTGCGTGCAAGCTCTGCAAGGAGATCGGTAGGGTATTTTTTATCAGGTTCTTGATCAGGGAGCGCCTTTCTGAGGAGGAGATCTAGGCTTTTTCCATCATCTAAGATCTTGAGTTCATATTGTATTGTTTGGTATTCTGCTGATTTTTCTACTTCGATAGATCGGCTAGTGATCAAAACTCGACTCCCGTTCTTATTAACATTAGGCAATACATCTTTGAGTACATTCCATACATCATCCTCCCACACATCATCTAGAATAATCAAATATCTTTTGTTACTTAAAAAACTTTTAAGCTCGCCAGCATAATAATCCACATCGCGATCCATCGGCACAGAATCGTTGAACTTTCTGATCATCTTTGTCAAGAGATCAGTTAGACTGAACTGCTGAGAGATTGACAACATTATATCATAGTCAAAATCTCGCCTGGCACTGTTTAGATAGGCAAAGAAGATATATTATTAGATAGTCAACATTATATTGATTTCTAGGAAAGTTTTTGAACAATACTGATTGTTACAGCCTTGTATTACTATGATCTCGGGATTTAATATTGAGCAATTGAGCTATTAGGATCAATATTAGATCTTCAAAATTGTAATTTATAACGGTAGTAGTAGTTGATCGTTGCCATATGTAGCAACTAACTTAGACAAACTCTTATTTTTATTACTGTAATTAATTTATATATATCATTAAAGCATAGTTGAAAAAAACATCTGAACTTGCCTTCTGTATACCATACATGCAAGGGTAGTCTTGCCAAGACCGCCAGGACCCACGATGGTTATGACTGCCAGCTTTGTTGTTTGCTCAGGATGCAACAGCTTCATAATGTTGTCCTTGTCGGCCTGCATGCCTACGACTTGATTTTCGTCTACTTCAGAATAAGTAGCTCTCCGGTGAGGCATTTTGACTGCCTCTGATCCCTTGCTCTTGTCTTCCACTGGTTGGTCTAATAATTTGATGTCATAGCGAAGCCTGCTCTCATAGATCTCTTTGAGTTGATTTTCCATATTATCGAGCTCAGTGCCAAGATTGTGGAGGGTATACAGCTTCATGGGCTTCTTGCACACCTTCACGAACTTTTGCAAAACGCTGGCATCTTTGTACCCAACTTTGAGAAAGACAGTATCGATGGCATCCTCGATGCGATAGGTCACATTGCGGAGCTCATTCAACCAGTTTTGCACCCTCGCATCTCCTTTTCGTTTGGAGTCTGCATCTATCAGACAACACTTGATTCGGGTGAGCTCACGCTGCACCTGTTCGACTTTCGCCCCAATCCCACCCAAGAACTGTGCTTCGTTCACTATGACAACTGCAAGCTTGCCCAGCACACTCACAACCGCCTCAGCCATTTCACTCTCTTGTTTTTTCTCTTTAGAAATGTGCACCAGTGTAAGAGGATATTATTATAATTAGCAGCCAAAGATGGGTTTGATTATGTAGGCGAGCAGATGACTATCGTAGCCAAAGATGGTCTCATTACATAAACTAGTAATTAATTGAAGTGCTGATTGACTTGATGAATTGAACAATAAGAATTGACATTAATCATGTTGGTTGGTGGAGTAAGAAAGAAGATAGTAACTAATAATCTAATATTAATAACTTGTAGTTCACTAAAAATGTCACGTTCGGGTGTGGACCACAATACGCACTGCTGTTCCCCACTAGATTAATCATGTATGTGTGTGTAAGATTCGTCTCTATCAAATTAGAAATTAATGACAGCAAACGGTGACATGGACAATTTTTTTTAAACAAATACTCCTCTTTTATCAGCTGAATGGCGAATTATTCTTGTACAAACACAGCGTGTTGAACGTACGTATGTGCTCTTAAGGATGTTGTGTTCAAATTTAATGAAATCAGCACGTTTAAACACGACATGTCTAAGATACACCAAGTTTTGACACGTTTAAGATATGGATTGACACATTTTGATTAAAAAAATCCATTAATAATTCTAATCACCCACTACTACAAAAATATACATTGTACACTGCACACTGTACACGGATTTAGCAATTTTATATAAGAACCGTGTACCAAATATGATTTTTTAAGATCTGAACGATTTCTACACGGCTAATTAGTTAATAATCAGTGTAGAATTATTACAGAGAGCTACACGGTTTATTAGAAACCACAAATCCGTGTGTAAAGAGGTCCGTGTGCAAGTTATTGAGAGAGCTACACGGATTTTTGTTAAATATCCGTGTAGGAATATATACACGGATTTTTTATAATATATCCGTGTAGAAATGGAAGCTTTGTACACGGATTAATAATTAAATAGCCGTGTATGGTTTAGTGGAGAGCTACACGGATTAATAAGTAAATATCCGTGTATAAAAGTGTAGGGTTTTAATATCTTCTCCTTCTAGCGCCGTTTTAATATCTTCTCCTTCCAGCACCTCTGTACATCTCTCTGAACTGAGCTTTTTCCTATCAGATTTCTGCGAATTGAGGCCAGCAGCTGAGATCTGAGATCTTTGAAGTTTGTATTTTCTCCTCTCCATCTTTCTAAGGTTAGTAATATGTATTTAAATTATTTTCTTCCTCTAATTTTCTGTTATTTATGCTTATTTAGGTCATTTCATGCATGCTTGATTTCTTAATTTTAGACGTAATTAATTAGTGTATTGTTGTCCAATAACCGACCTATAGATGCTTTTAGGTCCATGCCCGTTCAAAATTAATCCAATAGGGATTAATTTTGGATAGTCCCCGTTTTGGGACTGCTCTTTGAATATTATGTCTCATTTAGGATGTGAACACATATTAGCGGAATTTAATTAGTATTTGAGAAAAGTTCGACAGTATTTTCCCTTATTGCTCCTACGAGTATGTGGTCGTACGCATACTTGGGGAGTTAAGGGGAAATGATGTCGAATTTTTCTCAACTACTAATTAAATCTCGCTAATATGTGTTCACATATGAGACATAATATTCAAAGAGTGGGTTAGGATTGTAAACCGGCCCTTTGTAAGCCCAAAAATTTGTTACAATGGAGAATGTTGACCATGCATGATTAATTGATCAAATTATTTTTTTAATTTAATTTACAGATGGATCGAAGTTGGATGTATGAAATGCGACGTGACAGTGAAGAATATTTGGTTCGCGTTGATGAGTTTATAAAATTTGCTGAGAGTTATAGAGTGAAGAAAAAAGAAGAAGACATTTTTTGTCCTTGTAAAGATTGTAAAAATTTATTAAGATTTTTGGACATCGAAGAAATTAGAGCTCATTTGATTTGTCGGGGATTTAAGAAGAGATATACATGTTGGTTCATGCATGGTGAGAAATTTGGGGAAAATAGTGCCAGTAAAGATTGTAATCGTGAATTGAATGATGAGAATGTTAGAATTTCTGATAATTTTGAACTTGATTGGAACGAGGATTATGAGAGTGTCGAAGATTCTGATAATGTCGAACCCGGAAACAACGATGGTGAGATGGAGATGAATTTTGATGAAAATGTAGAACACGAGTTTACTGAAAATTTTGAGGAAATGTTACGTGATGTGGAAGATGAAATTAGTGTTAAAAATTATGATAAATTTCAAAATTTGTCTAATGAATCCAAGAAGCCGTTGTATCCCGGGTGTACCAAATTTACAAAACTGTCAGCTGTGTTGAAATTATTAAATTTAAAAGCAGACAATGGTTGGAGCGATAAGAGTTTCACGTCCTTATTACAGCTTTTACGAGAAATGCTCCCAGATAACAACGAGTTACCCGGTACAATATATCAGGCAAAGAGTTGATATGTCAATGGGGTTGAAGATCGAAAGAATACATGCATGTCCGAATGACTGTGTGTTGTATCGTAACGAGTACGAGGCCATGCATGTATGTCATAAATGCGGTGTTTCACGGTATAAACGTAAGAACCAGGACACTGATGATTGTAACGAGGACACAAGTGGCCGGCCTCCGGGCTAAGGTGTTGTGGTATTTTCCGATAATACCGAGATTCAAACGGTTGTTTGCGAATCCCAAAGATGCAAAATTATTGCGCTGGCACGAAGAAGAGCGCAAAAATGACGGTAAACTAAGGCACCCGGCTGATTCTCCTCAATGGAGAAACATTGACAGACATTTCAAAGAATTTGGTTCTGAAATGAAGAACCTGAGGATTGTGGTGAGCTCAGATGGAATGAGTCCGTTTGGAAGCATGAGCAGTCGGCACAGTACTTGGCCAGTTCTTTTATGCATCTACAATCTTCCTCGGTTGTGCATGAAACGCAAACATATAATGATGTCATTACTAATCCAAGGACCCTGACAACCCGGAAATGACATAGATGTATATCTTGCACCATTAATCGAGGACCTCCAAAAATTGTGGCGTGATGGCGTCCCGGTCTGGGACGCGTACTGCAAAGAGGTCTTTCAATTGCGGGCCATGGTGTTTTGCACCGTAAATGATTTCCCCGCGTACGGGAATTTTTCGGGTTACACTTGTAAAGGAGCAAAAGCGTGCCCGATCTGTGAAGATGACACGCAGGTGCTGAGGTTGAAAAATTGTCAAAATAATGTACTCATGGGGCATCGTAGGTTTCTTCCTATTAATCACCCATATCGTAAGAAGAAGATGGCATTCTGTTACACCGAAAAGGTATAGTCCAAAGTTTCAGTACAGCAAGCTGTACCTTTTAACCTTAAAATACACTTCTGGTTCAGACTGCAAGTATACAATCCTACCGCGTAGTATATCGTCGGGTATCGATCACAGGGACGGTTCAAGTGTTATCCGGACTCTACTTAGGTTAATTAAAAACTAGAAGTTGGAAAGGGTTGATTTTGGTTATTTATGTTTCCTACAGATTCAAAAGCAGTAATAAAGTGCAAGAAAGAAGATTAAACTGGTTTTAAACAATAATAAAAAGCGTTCCCAGGGTTAAGACTTCATCTCAGTTTTGCCTCAGGCTGTCCTGTCCAGGCCGTGTCATTTCCCACACGGGCCGTATCAGTTTACACGGGCCGTGTCATTTTTCTACACGGTCCGTGTTAGCCTCGGGTTAATGCAGTAGCTATTGTTTCTTTGTATCGTTCCTTTGTGTAGGGTTCTACTGACCGGACCTAATGTTTCTGAACCTCAACTGTCGTTTGTTGGTTCATCAACTTGGTACAGAAACTGCAATATATGCCCTCGTCGGGTTCTAGACCTCAACTTTCGTGTGTTGGTTCGAATTACCTAGTTGCTTGATTGGTATACTAAAGGTAACCCCTATCCGTTGATAGAGAGTAATTTTCGCCTTTCGGTTACTACTTGGTTTCACCTTTCGGGTCACAAATCCTACCTCATGTACTTAGTTTGGTTGAGAGACGTTAAAGGGTTAAAATACCTTCTAGATGTGGCCACTCATCTAGTGGTAAACCAATATAAGTCAAACACTTTAATCTAAGCAGTTAAAATACTACTCAATCAATCAAACACAAATTTCAATACTAAGATTCAATAACTAGCATGCAAGACAAAACATTCGATTACATCAAAACCCTAGAAACAAAGAAAACTACTCACTCATGGTTCTAAAACAGCAAATGCAAATAAAGATAGAGTTGATCATGACAAAACCTAAAGTGCAAAGAAGATCAATCGAAAACTCACGTATTTCGCTTCTCAACTTCGCCTCCAAGCTTAGCCGCCAAAGACAAACCCTAGAACGTGCTCTCCTATTCCAGAATGACCTTCTCTGGAGTGAAATCCCGACTATATGCTTAATTGGTCGACCTTCCTTCAATAGCCTTATTTCCAGATTTCTAGATCTGTTTCTGGAATTGCTTGACACGGGCCGTGTCAAATCTGTCCGGCCCGTGTAACCTGTGTACTTAGCTCAAATTGTATATCTTCTCGCAAGCTTTATAAAAAGTGGTCATACACTCAAAACGGAGTTACGAGTCAAAAGTTATGACTGTTTTAAGTTCGGCTGCTGAAATTTCAGCATCATATGGATGGTGTCCTGGTCGTGTCTGTGGTCGAGTCGAGGTTGACACGGGCCGTGTAGAATGTGACACAGGCCGTGTAGAGACTTCAGAATTCCAGATTTCTCCTCGATTTCACCCGAATCCTGCAAAATAAGAATAAACTTGCACCAGTACCACATTCTAAAGATATTCAATGAAATACAACTGATTTAATAGATTTAAACACAGGTTTGGTACAGAAATTGGTCGGAATTATAGGTCAAATAACGAGACATCACATTCAACGGGAAAATTGAGCTTGGAGTGGCTCGTCATCCATTAGACGGGGAGAGTGTCTTCAAACTGTTAAAAAACATTGATGTTGTTTTTGGAAAATGCGCCAAAGCACCACCGAAGAATATTTGGAAAAAGAGGTCCATATTTTGGGAGCTACCGTACTGGAAGCATATAGAAGTGAGGCATTGCCTAGATGTCATGCATGTTGAAAAAAATGTCTGCGACAGTTTAATTGGTTTATTATTGAACATTCCGGGGAAGACTAAAGATGGTATTAAAGTGAGAAAAGACATAGTAGAGATGGGAATACGACCCGAGCTCGCACCGCAGGAGAAAGGGAAGCGCACATACCTACCCCCCGCACTGTGCACAATGTCAAAGAAAGAGAAAACAAGCTTCTGTGAATGCATCAATGGTATAAAAGTCCCATCAGGGTATTCTTCGAATATTAAGAAGCTGGTGTCGATGAAGGACCTGAAGTTGCTTGGTATGAAATCCCACGACTGTCATGTTTTAATGACACAGGTAATTCCCGTTGCAATTCGGGGAATTTTACCAAAGCACGTTCATCAAACCATTACGAAGCTTTGTTCTTTCTTCAATGCAATAAATTCCAAAGTGATAGACCCTCTAAAATTGGACTCTTTGCAAAAGGAGGTCGTCGTTACGCTTTGCCAACTTGAGATGTATTTTCCGCCATCTTTTTTTGATGTTATGGTTCACCTTGTTGTTCATCTTGTGAGAGAAATTAAGATTTGTGGTCCCGTGTTCCTTCGGTATATGTATCCATTCGAGAGATACATGGGCATCTTGAAAAAATACGTAAGGAACCGACATCGACCCGAAGGTAGCATTATAGAAGGATATTCTACGGAGGAGGTGATTGATTTTTGCACCAACTACTTGACCGGTGTGTATCCTATTGGCGTTCCAAAATCTCGATACGAGGGAAGGCTCCAAGGAGTCGGGACAATTGGGTTGTGTAACGCTTCGAAATAATGGTATGATTAAATTTCTACAGAATCCAATTTAGAAAATAATAAAATTAATTAAGTCAGTAAATCAACAATTTATAGGAATAAATATATAGTAAACGATAAAAGTTGAGAGGAAATAACGTGTCATTTTAATCAAATTATATTAATAGAGGTCATAGCCTTTTTAGCAAACTCAATTTAGAAGAGCCCAATCTAAATTCAGCCCGATCCTCACCCATTTAATCTACCCCTCTCCTCTCTCTTCCCACAGCCAACCCTTCATTGCCATTTCTGTAAGTTTCTTTCTCTCCCTCTCTTTCTCTCTTTTTCTTTGTTTTCGCCCCCCTCTCCCTCTTTGGCTGCCGCCGGCCACAAGCCCCCTACCCTCACCACCAAACCGCCAGCCCCCCCTCCTTCCTTGCCGCCGCCCTCCCTCTCTACCCCAACCGAACCCCATCCCTTCCTCTCTCTCTACCGCCTCTCTTGTCCCTTGGCTGCCGCTGACCCGGAGGAAAACCCTAGCCGTAACCCTCTGGCCTCTCCCCCTCCTTTTCCCTTTGTTGGCCGACTCTCTTTCTCTTTTTCCCTTGGCCGGCCAAAACCCAAAAAACCCTAAGTTAGGTACGGCCCGTACCAGGCCGTGCGGCTAGGCCGTACCTACCTAGGTCAGACCAGGCCGTACCAACTAGGTCAGACCAGGCCGTACCTACTCAGTCGAAACCCTAACCCTAGCCGAAATCCATACATCCATTAACCCGAAACCGAAACCCATTAACCCTAACCCTAGACCCGAAGCTCATTAACCCATTAACCCATTTAAGGACTTTATTTAAATGTTTAGATGACAATTGAATTAAATACGAATATAATTAAGAACCTAATCAAGCGTTTATAAACTTAGGAGCAAACCGCGAGGTTCTAGGAGACGCCGAGAATACGCGAGATTCCGACACACGCGAGATCACTGAGAATACAGGTGCGGGTTCCTGGTCTTGTTTTACAAATAATATACAAATGCGTGGATTGAGGTAAGAAATCCTTTTTCAAATCTAGTAGATAAACTGCATGTTGTGGGTGTCGAACATTCGTTTGATTTTGTTTTAGAATTGCATGATAGGAGTTCTTGATGCATGGAATTGAATTGACAGGAATTGTGAATGTGAATTGGGGACGGGGAAAGTAAATGATTTGTTTTTCTTTAAATTAGGGCCGTCCGTGTGAGGCGGCTCAGCATGTGTTTTGAAAATCAGGCTGTCCGTGTGTGGCAGACCCCCAGAGTGTGAAATGTGAATAGAACGGGTCGTCCTTGTGTGGCGGTTCGCCGGATGGGTCCCCGCAATGGCCCATCTAGAGTGTGATTGAACGGGTCGTCCTTGTGTGGCGATTCGCCGGGTTTCTATGTACGGGCATGGATTCCCAGAGTGTGGAATTTAAAAACCTTAAACGTGAATTTAAAAGAGGCGGGGATGAAAATGATTTTGAAATTATTGCATGTCTGAATTGATAGGAAATTTGGGGGAAATTTTGAAATCTTTACTTTATTGTTATTTGGGATATCAAATGCATTGATTTGTAAAAACACCGGGCTGGAACTAAATCCCGCACTGAGAGATAGTTCGATCTCTCACCGTACCACCTTTTATGTGAGTTCCAGGAAGTGGAGAAGACGACATGGAGGAAGGCCGCGAGTGAGGAATTAGCGGAAGTTCTTAAAGTAGCCACTATTTGCTTTAAATTTACATTTGTATGAACTATATATTGTGTAGACATGGCGGTAACTGTTTGACTAGCCATGTCTGACATATTTTTCCCTTCTATTTGGTTGTGAACTCCTTTTATGTTTAATATAGTGGCTTGTTGGTTGTATTATTGATAATGTATGTGATGTGCTTAACGCCTTGCGTTTAAATGCGCGGCGGGTTGTCCGGGGGTGTGACAGGTTGAGAGCCGTAGTTGCTGATCTAAATGAACTACAAAAGGCACATTTTATTGTACTACAGCACATGACAGATGTTGCTCCCTATATAGATGAGCACATGACAATCCTTCAACAACAAAACTACACGAGAAGTCAGAAGTGGCTTGTTAACGAGCATAATCGTTCTTTTATAGGATGGCTGAAAGAAAGAGTGAAGTCACACCCCATACTTGAAATTGTTAAACTGCTGGGCGAAGGACCCCAAATTGTTGTTAGAACATTCCAAGGATACGAGATTAACGGATATACATTTTACACAAAATCCCAGAGTGATAAGAGCACGATGCAAAACAATGGGGTGATGTTGGTGGCGAGCTCTCAAGAATTCAGTAGATCCGGAGATGGCCGGGTTCTAATAGCATCAAAGTCATATTATGGCATTATTGAAGAAATTTGGGAGCTCATTTACAGTCCTCACCTGAGCATTCCCGTGTTTCGGTGTCAATGGGTCGAAGACCGAGGTGTTAAAGTTGATAGCGACAGGTCCACACTCGTTGATTTTAACAGGGTTGGGCATGTTGATGATCCGTTTATACTCGCCAAGCAAGCCACCCAAGTCTTTTATGCCACGGACCCGAGTGATGATAGGTTGAGCGTCGTCCTATCCGGAAAAAGAAGGATTGTCGGGGTAGAAAATGTCGTCGATGAAGAAGAGTACGACCAGTTCGACGAAATACCTCCTCTTTGTACCGACGTGCAAGCTGAGGTAGCAACACTTGAAGGGGTAGACGAAGCTGACTACATGTGGTCCGACCACAATGAAGGATTATGGGCCGAGGGTACTGTTCAAATAGTGGAAAAAAGGAGAAAAAGGAAAAAAAAGCATAATGTATAATATTTATTTTGTTTAAAACCGTGTAGCTTTTAATATTACAACTTTAGCTTATAATATATCAAATAATACGATTGTGTCTTTTCAAAATCATAATTGTGTCTTTTCAAAATTCAAATATTTTTTATTTTTGCAAAAATATTAATTGTGTCTTTGCAAAAATACGATTTATGAAAAAGTCCCTTTTTGAATTGTTCTACTATGTTTGTCCTTATGAGATGAATGTAAAGATTATACAAATAAATGGACATTAAGGCATAGTATTTTTGCATTTTTCTATTTTGGTTTAAAAAATCACAGAATTTTCACCAAAAAAAAGAGAAAAAAAAATATAAACTTTTGTTGTCGCATCTTGTAGGTAAATTTATGTTATTTTTGATGATATTATGTACAAAATTTTAGAATGAGACATAACTTTATTATTATTTTACATCTCAAGAATATTTTTATAATTTTTTTAGAAAAAAGATATAAGCATTTTTTTTATAAATATTAGTTGCTTTTAATATTAGTTGCTTGGTACATAAAATTTTATAAGCTTTTAATATTAGTTGCTTGGTACATAAAATTTTATATATTAGAAATATACAATTTTCGTTAATTTATTATTACTTAGAAATATTAGTTGCTTGTAACTGAACTGAACCTGGGACCCGCCTGTCGGACCTATTTATACACGGACGTTTAGCTAATAGTCCGTGTAGAAATGGAAGAGAGCTACACGGTCTATTAGCTAGATGTCCGTGTAGAAAGAGAATTGCACACGGATTACTAGCTAGATATCCGTGTAGAAAGAGAATTGCACACGGACTACTAGCTAGATATCCGTGTATAAATAGGTCCGACAGGCGGGTCCCAGGTTCAGTTACTCAATTTTTTTGCTCCCTATATCCCAAGCGCCCGATATTTTATTTCCCCTTCTAATTAATTTCGAACTCTTTCAAATTCTGCGCTCCTCCCCTTTGCCTCCTCCGCCTCCTGTCGGTCCTCCGCCTCTCGCTGCTCCTCTCCGTCGGCCTCCCCTCTGCCTCTGCCGCCTCCTCTCGGTCCTCCGCCTCTCGCTGCTCCTCTCCGTCGGCCTCCCCTCTGCCTCCTCCGCCTCCTCTCGGTCCTCCGCCTCTCGCTGCTCCTCTCCCTCTGCCTCCTCACGCTGGTCCTCTGCCTCTGCCACATTTCGCTCCTCCACCGCTCCTCCTCTGCGCTCCTCTACAAATATCGGTATAATTTTTGTAGTCATCACTTAAAAATTGGTTGCTTTAGAAATATATTACAACAATATTGTTTTCATATTTAAAAAGTTAATAACTTAAAATTTAGAACTTTAATATTAAAATAAAATCGTTAGTTTTGATGTATATCATTTTCAAGGGATTAAACCACCAACATGGTGTATTATAATTCTGAAAATCAGGTCTCTCTCTCTCAATTTTTGCACTGATTTAGGGGTGCGAAACTGCGAATTTCTGAAAATGTTAAAAATTGCTGCAATTATGTGAAATTGGTGCCTTTGTTCTAGAACTTTTTGTGCAAGGTTTTGGTTGTTCAATTGGTGGCATATACTCATGAGTTCACAGAAGGTTTTGGTTTTGGTTGTTCAGAAATTTACTAGATTAGGTTTCATATACTCATGAGTTTTTGGTGCATGGATTTGATGTAGAGGGGAAAAGGTGAAGCATAGAAATAAATGAAGGATAAAGATATATAAGAATTACTTGTGCATTTTGATAGATAGAGCTCTCTTCTTTTGTGATACTACTTAGATTGCTCTTGCTTTAGACAAAAATGATATTTTGGGTTTACGGTTTTAATTGATATTTGGTTGCTTTTACTTAGATTGCTCTTAAATAACTATCCTCTTTAAATATATTCAAATCTGAATTTTGGAGCTATTAGTACGTATTTCTTAAAATCTGTGAAAATTTAAAAGTTTTCTTTATTATTAAGTTCTCTTTAATTATCTTAAAAACCAATCAAATTACAATATCCATATTTGTTTTATTTTGTATTATTATTAAATTTCAAATTTATTATTTTAATTTCTTGCAGAACCATGTCGGTTGAGGATGAGTATGTAGATATGATGGCAGAAGAGGAGCAGCAAGCTACTGCCTCATCAGAAAGAAGGAAAAGAGGGCCGACAATGTGCACGGGGACGTCCGAGCAGAAGCAGTTGGAAATTTGGTTCACGGAAGACGGGCGTGCGCAGGGTGAGAAACGGATCAAATACTCAAATTGGTGTACGAGTTTGGTGAGGCAAAAAGCGAGTATCCTTGTAGAGAGATGGGATCATTTTACAGACGAGGAGAATAACAAGTGGTAGAACATGGTGAAGGTAAAGTGCCTAACAACTCGTTGCTTTATTTTCACTGATGTATCTATACTTGAATACACTAAATTTTGGTGTCAAACAGGCACAGTGGAACATCCCGAACGACGTTCCAAAGGTTAAGACTCTGAGGATAATGAATGAGGGCTAGAAGCAATTCAAGAGCACGTTGAAGACGGTGTGGATGGAGAAAGGGAGAAATCCGGTAGGCTACTACAAATGGCTAAAACAAGAGGACTGGGAGGCGTTTATTGCTTTGAAGTCGACCGAAGAGTTCCGGGTATCTAACTTGTGCCAAATTTATGCTTATTATTTCTCGATATGTACTTATCTTTCTAAAATTAACTGATCGTTGCATTGTTTCTGTGAAGGCAAAAAGTGATGAAGGCAGGAGGTTCGTTGCCTTGAACAAGTATCCACACCATCTAGGGTCAGCTGGTTACGAGGGTAAGGAGGCAGAATGGAGGAAAATACTGGACCAAAATAAGGATTCTGACTCACCCGTGGTTAGGATCCAAAATCCTAGGGGCCAAGATTGGTTCATGGGTAGATCCGAGGTAACCGCTGACGGGAGGATAGTACTCCCAAAGGATTTGCAACCCGTGGCTCAAAGAATGGTAAGAGTCCTTTGTTATTACTTTGTGACACTCATGTATAAAATTATAACTCCGAAGGTACATCACTTGATCTTTTGCTATAACTAATTCTTCTACTTGAACAGTTGGAGGTGGATGAGGAGGTCAGCTCGGGTGCCCGGAGTGTCGAAAGACAAAATGATTCATTGGCCGCAGCGCTCGAGAATGCAGAACACCCGGGTCGAGTAAGGGGTGTAGGGGCCTATAGGGGCTGGAAGGAGGTGTTCCGAGTGGAGGGACAGAAACCTCGAGGAAAATCTCGTGCCAAGGTAAACAAAGATGAGATAGTTGCGCAGATACGCGCGGAGGTGAGCAAAGAGTACAACGCAAGGTTTGCTGAGATGGAATCAAGGTTGTTGAGCCAAATTAGATCAGCAACTACGCAGCCATCCGAGCCACCACCTCCCATTTCGCCGGGAATTCGGCGAAGTAGTCAAGCATCCGGCACGTGGGCCTTAGACGATTTGGATAATCTCAAGGTAATCAATACTTGTTCATAATATAAAGGTAATTAAAACCTGTTTGTAACCTTGTTAGACAATATCGCACCATCAAAATAAACAACTTTCTGATAATTGCAGGACCCCAGAGCATGCGACCTCGTCCTGTGGCCTGATAGTGTTCCTCTGACCGTTGCTAAGGGTGTTGTACATCCAGGAGCGAAAAATGTACACTTTGGTCAGCTAAGGCCCGACCATGCATGCGTGCATATTGAGTTAGTCGTGGATGGATGGCAGTGCGTACCCCTTCCTGTCCCTACCGACGACATGCTTGTGCTTGATGAGGCACGGATGTCATTTGTCCAATGGCCCAAGAGTCAGATTATTTTGGATCAGGTAATCCATAAAAAAATTCATTTATTTTGTTACATTCAAATCATTCTTTTTGAAATACTTGAATAATCCATTTATAATTTGATACAGACACGAGGAGATGATGTCACCGGTACGGCGATGTCACCGGTACGTCAGGAGGTGGCTTGCGACGTCAGGGCTGACGCGCCCCAATCACCGCCCCGTCCTATGGTCACCGAAGAAGAATACGGCCGTTTGCCCAGTGATTTGCGCGTTCTCCACGACCACTTGATGACGGCGCCCGAAGGCATGCAGGATATCATCATCCCTGTCCCACCTGGGATGTTTCTACACGAAGGCAGGGATCTCCTCCTGTCGTTCAAAGACTTCAAGGACCTCTTCCACCACTCGTCATCCGACAAATGGCTCGATGTGTCATTCATCACCATTTTCCTCATGTTAGTGATCAAAAATTATTTTCATTATTGTATAGAACTCAAATATATATTCTAATTACAATATTATGAGTTTTCAGGAAGCTAGTCCGAAACTGTGATGAGATGGTTGAAAAGAAGAACTTGTGCATATTTCTGGACCCGGAGAAAGTGAGTTCTACGGAAGTGACATGTTATTCGGATATGGCTATCGAGTACATGTGTTCTGCGATGCATCGTGCTAAGGCGGAGGAGAAGAAATTCATTCTCTTGCCATACCACCAGAGTTTAGTTCTAATCTTAACTTATGTGTTGTTTATATTTTAATTAAAGAATTGTATAAAGGAAATAAAAGTTAAACATAAAAAAATGAAATCACACCATCAACCATAGCAAACACTTGTGTCACTATTATATGCTAAAGTACTATAATTCTTCTCCTCGATCCCACAGCAAACATTGGTGTTCGATTATCATTGTGCCGTACCTAAATGTGGGCATAATTGTTGATTCTTGTAAGCCGAAAGGAAGGATCGCGCTTGACAAGTGCAAAGCTATCTTCCCTTTTGTGAATAAGTAAGCAATAATAATTCACAAGTTTTGAATTTCTTTCAATCATATCAAATTATAAAATTGCTAATTACATTCACTCAATTTTGTAAGGGCTTTTGCGAAATATATTAAAGAGGGAGGATCAGATAGCACGGGCACGTGCAAGAAATCTAAGTTGAATTGGAAGTGGATGGTGGTGAGCACACTTTATGAGTTAGTGATTTCATATCTTGTTCAAAAAAATATTGTCATTCTAACAAAGGCCGCTAAATGTAAATTTCAGAGCCCGCAACAGTTGGAGGGTTGGGAATGCGCTTATTACACGATGATATTCATGTTTGACTTTGTCGAAAGAATACAATTCCAATTCCCAAAAGCGGTATGTACTTCATATTAATTGTTCCTATATAATAAGCAATTGATATCTACCTTTTCTGAAATACTAACTATTATCAAATTATAATTGTAGAATGTGACAAAGAAATCGCATTACACCGGGGATCAGATCGACGATGTGCGGTGCATGTGGGCAAGGTGGTTTAACATGGAATTTTGTAATCCTCAATATGGATTTGCATAGAGTTGTATAAAATATTGTATAATTTAGTATATGAATTTCTTGCTAATTAATCTGTTTCGAATAAATTTATTATTGCTATATGAATTTTGTATAATTCTGTTGCAAAAAACTGGCTAGCAAAGCTGGAGGCTAGCCAAAAAACAAAATATACAAAAAAAAAGAGATTACCTATTTATACACGGATATTTAACAATTGTCCGTGTATGATAGAAAAAAAAAATTAGCTATTTAACACGGATATTTAACAAATGTCCGTGTATGATAGCTAAGAGAGCTACACGGACATTTAATACAAATCCGTGTAGAAAGAGTAATCATACACGGATTATTTATAAATTGTCCGTGTATGACAGCAGTGCTGGAGGCGAAATACAAAAAATATTAGCTATTTATACACGGATATTTACCAAACGTCCGTGTATGATAGCTAAAAGAGCTACACGGTCTTTTAATACAAAACCGTGTAGAAAGAGTAATCGTACACGGTTACTTAGGGGATATCCGTGTAGCTCGGTAACTTGGAGAGCGACACCCCAGGTCTTTGTACACGGCGGTTTACAAAGTAATCCGTGTAGAAATTGTTATAATCTCACACGGTTAAATATCCGTGTGTAATTTCTGACCTATTCATACACCCTGGCTTTAAACACGGCAGGAAATCCGTGTAGCTCTTCCATTAATGTCCGTGTGCAAACTCTTTTTCTGTAGTAGTGACCTATGAACCATGTGCAAATATTAATTACTTATGCCAAATGAGAGACAACAAGTAACCCTTTAAAGTGATAAAGAATGCTAGTTGTGGAAAAAGAAATGGATAGAAAATGACAAAAGATAAATGAGACTATAACGAGACGAACATATCCTTATAAGAGTATTATTGTTCGTGAAAAAAAAAAAAGTCTTAAGGAAGGAGATTTGGCTCAACAATGTAATCTCACTACTACAGAAAAACAGATTACACACGGACATTAATGGAAGAGCTACACGGATTTCCTGCTGTGTTTAAAGCCAGGGTGTATGAATAGGTCAGGAACTACACACGGATATTTGACCGTGTGTGATTATGATGATGTCTACACGGATATTCACTAATTAACCGTGTACAAAGACCTAGCGAGCTACACGGATATCAACTAAATAACCGTGTACGATTCCTCTTTCTACACGGCTTTCTATTAAAAGTCCGTGTAGCTCTCATAGCTATTATACACGGACTTTTGGTAAATATCCGTGTACAAATAGTTTTAGATTTTTTGTATTACGCCTCCAGCAAGGCTATCATACACGGATTTTTAACAAAAAAACCGTGTATGATTAGTATTGCACACGGACAACTGTTAAATAGCCGTGTATAAATACTTTTTTTTTTTGTATATTTTGTTTTTGGGCTAGCCTCCAGCTTTGCTAGCCAATTTTTTTCAACAGAAATACAAATATTCATTCGAAACAGATTAATTAGCAAGAAATTCATATACTAAATTTATACAAAATTCATATAGCAATAAATTCATTCGAAACATATTTTTATTACAAATTAATCTATGCAAATCCATATCGAAGATTACAAAATTCCATGGCAAACCACCTTGCCCACATGCACCGCACATCGTCGATCTGATTCCAAGTGTAATGATCTTGCTTTGTCACATTCTACAAAATTATAATTTGATAATAGTTAGTATTTCAGAAAAGGTAGATATCAATTGCTTATTATATAGGAAATTCATATGAAGTACATACCGCTTTTGGGAATTCGAATTGTATTCTTTCGACAAAGTCAAACATGAATATCATCGTGTAATAAGCGCATTCCCAACCCTCCTTCTGTTGCGGGCTCTGAAATTTACATTTAGCGGCATTTGTTAGAATGACAATAATTTTTTTAACAAGATATGAAATTTCTAACTCATAAAGTGTGCTCACCACCATGTACTTCCAATTCAACTTGCTTTTCTTGCCCGGGCCCGTGCTATCTGATCCTCCCTCTTTAATATATTTCACAAAAGCCCTTACAAAAGTGAGTGAATGTAATTAGCAATTTTATAATTTGATATGATTGAAAGAAATGCAAACCTATAGAATTATTATTGCTTACTTATTCACAAAAGGCAAGATAACTTTGCACTTGGCAGCCGCGGTCCTTCCTTTTGGCTTACAAGAATCAATAATTATGCCCACACTTAAGTACGGCACAATGAGAATCGTGCACCAATGTTTGCTGTTGGATCGAGGAGAAGAATTATAGTACTTTAGCATGAGAATGAATTTCTTTATACAATTTTTTAATTAAAATATAAACAACACATAAGTTAAGATTAGAACTAACCCCTCGTGGTATGGCATGAGAATGAATTTCTTCTCCTCTGCCTTAGCACGATGCATCGCAAAACACATGTAATCGATAGCCATATCCGGATAATATGTCGCTGCCGTACCACTCACTTTCTCGGGGTCCAGAAACATGCACAAGTTCTTCCTTTCAACCATCTCATCACAGTTTCGGACTAGCTTCCTGAAAACTCATCATATTGTAATTAGAATATATATTTGAGTTCTATACAATAATGAAAATATTTTAATATCACTAACATGAGGAAAATGGTGATGTGTGAAACATCGAGCCATTTGTCGGATGACGAGTGGTGGAAGAGGTCCTTGAAGTCTCTGAACGACAGTAGGAGCTCCCTGCCTTCGTGTAGAAACATCCCAGGTGGGACAGGGATGACGATAGCCTCCATGCCGTCGGGCGCCGTCATCAAGTAGTCGTGGAGAAGGCGCAAATCATTGGGCAAACGGCTGTATTCTTCTTCTGTGACCATAGGACGGGGCGGTGATTGTGGCGCGTCAGCCGCGACGTCGCAAGCCACCTCCTGACGTACCGGTGAGAGAGCCGTACCGGTAACATCATCTCCTCGTGTCTGTATCAAGTTATAGATGTATTATTCTAGTATTTCAAAGAGAATGAGTTGAATGTAACAAAATAAATGACTTTTTTTTGGATTACCTGATCCAAAACAATCTGACTCCTGGGCCATTGGACAAATGACATCCGTGCGTCATCAAGCACAACCGCTTCGTCGGTAGGGACAGGAAGGGGTACGCGCTGCCATCCATCCACGACTAACTCAACCTGCACGCATGCATGGTCGGGTCTTAGCTGAGTATTGTGTACACTTTTGGCGAGTGGATGTACAACGCCCTTAGCAACGATCAGAGAAACACTGCCATTCCGCAGGATGAGGTCGCATGCTCTGGGGTCCTGCAAATTTATAGGAAAGTTGTTTATTTTAGTGATGCGATATTGTTCAACAAGGTTGCAAACATGTTTTAAATACCTTTAGATTATGAAGAAGTATTGATTACCTTGAGATTATCCAAATCGTCTAAGGCGCCCCACGTGCCGGATGCTTGACTACTTCTTCGAGGTTTTTGTCCCTCCACTCGGAACACCTCCTTCCAGCCCCTGTAGACCCCTACACCTCTTACTCGACCCGGGTGTTCTGGATTCTCGAGCGCTGCGGACAAGGAATCATTTTGTCGTTCGACACTCCGGGCACCCGAGTTGACCTCCTCCTCCACTTCCAACTATTCAAGTAGAAGAATTAGTTAAAGCAAAAGAACAATTGACGTACTTTCGGAGTTATAAATGACTCTTACCATTCTTTGAGCCACGCTTTGCAAATCCGTTGGGAGTACTATCCTCCCGTCAGCGGTTACCTCGGCTCTACCCATGACCCAATCTTTGCCCCTAGGATTTTAGATCCTAACCACGGGTGAGTCAGAATCCTTGTTCGCGTCCAGGACTTTCCTCCATTCTGCCGTCTTACCCTCGTAACCACCTGACCCTAGATGGTGTGGATACTTGTTAAAGGCAACGGTCATCCTGCCTTTATTACTTTTTGCCTTCACAGAAACAAGACAATAACGATCAGTTAGTTTTAGAAAAAAGAGTACATATCGAGAAAGAATAAGCATAAATTTGGCACGAGTTAGATACCTTGAACTCTTCGGTAGACTTCAAAGCTTGAAACGCATCCCAGTCCTCTTGTTTTAGCCATTTGTAGTAGCCGACCGGATTTCTCCCTTTCTCCATGAACTCCGTCTTCAACGTGCTCTTGTATTGCTGCCAACCATTGTTCATAATCTTCAAGGTCTTATCCTTTGGAACATCATTCTCGATGTTCCACTGAGCCTGATTGACACAAAAATTTAGTGTATTTAAGTATAGATCATACATAAGTGAAAATTCAAGAGAAGAGTTGTTAGGCACTTTACCTTCACCGCGTTCCACCACTCGTTCTTCACCTCATCCTCAAAATGATCCCATCTCTCAACCAGGATACTCGCATTTTGCCTCACGAAGCTCGTACACCAATTTGAATATTTCTGCCGTTTTTCTCCGTGCGCACGCCCGTCTTCTGTGAACCAGATTTCTTGATGGGTCTGCTCGGACATGCTCGTGCACATTGTCGGCCCTCTCCTCCTTCTTTCTGATGAGGCAGTAGCTTGCTGCTCCTCTTCTTCTGCCATCATATCGACGTACTCATCCTCATTCGACATGGTTCTGCATGAAATTAAAGATCAAATCATAAGTGACCAATAATTGAAGAGATAAATTAAAGAGATAAATTAACAAACTAGAGATAAATGAACTACATAATTTGTCTACTACATTCGACATGGTCTACATTCGACATGCAAGTACCATAATTATTTGAATAACCTAAAATTAACAAGTACCCTAAATTAACAAGTACCATAATTATTTGTAGAAAGAGCGAGAAACAACCAAGATTGTAAACCATTCAGAATAAATAAAATGCAAATGCAAATGCAAATGATTAGATATATATGTATTTTTTTATGCAAAAGAAATTCACCACAATATTGGGACAAGATCAGATGTAGCAATCTGTCAAACTGATGTAATCTCTCAATGCTTTATGCAAAAGAAGTTCACAATAAGGCTTGAAATTTAGTGAATAAAAGAAGTTCAGAAGTTGCATTTTCAAGATTAAATTAAAAAACTTTTCTGTGAATATTTAAAATTAGATGATATTTTGTTCATATAGCCAGTCAATGCGCAGTTACCACTTACCAGTACTAAACAAGGGTGCAAAATTGGACCTTAATTTATATTGGCTAACGGGTTCAAACCCAATAAGAAAAAGAACGAGATAGAGAGACGCTAACCTAGGTGAGAGAGACCATGGGTTAGAGAGAGAGAGACCACGGGTGAGAGAGACCGAGGTGGTGAGGCGGCGAGGCGGCGAGGCGGTGAGGCGCGCGGTGAGCGGTGAAGATCGAGCTCGTGTCTTTGAATTGGGAGGTTTTTGGCAGAGAAGGGTTTTCGGACTTATGAAAATTTTGGCAGAGAAGGATTTCGAAATAACCAATGTTTCCTCATTATACACGGCTATTAAGTTAATGTCCGTGTGTAAATCACCTTTCTACACGGTTGTACATAAAAATCCGTGTGCAAATCACCTTTCTACACGGACATCTAGCTAATAGTTCGTGTAGCTCTCTTCCATTTCTACACGGACTATTAGCTAAAAGTCCGTGTATAAATTGTTCCGACAGGCGGGTCCCAGGTTCAGTAAACATTTTGGCAGAGAAGGGTTTTCGGACTTATGAAAATTTTGGCAGAGAAAGATTTCGAAATAACCAATGTTTCCTCATTATACACGGCTATTAAGTTAATGTCCGTGTGCAAATCACCTTTCTACACGGTTGTACATAAAAATCTGTGTGCAAATCACCTTTCTACATGGACATCTAGCTAATAGTCCGTGTAGCTCTCTTCCATTTCTACACGGACTATTAGCTAAAAGTCCATGTATAAATTGTTCCGACAGGCGGGTCCCAGGTTCAGTAAAATGGTTTGAACATAAACTAATATTTATTTTAACTATTAACTAATATTTATTTTAACTAATATTAAATGTTTGATAAAGTTGAACATAATATTTTAAACATAATATTTTCATTAAACATAATCCTTCCTTAAATATTTTAACTAATATTAAATATTTTAACTAATATTAAATATTTTAGCTAATATTAAATATTTTAGCTAATATTAAATATTTTAACTAATATTTAGTGAAAACTAATATTTTAACTAATATTTATTTTATTGTATTATTAAATGTTTTAACTAATATTTTCAAAAACTAATACTAATATTTGATAATATTATAAGCATTAAACATAATCCTTCATTATAAGCATTAAACTAATATTTGATAATATTTGATAATACTATTACTACATTATGTTTTTTTCTTTTTTTCCCTCTTTTTTTCCTTTTTTATTTGATATATTACAAGCTAAAGTTGCAATATTAAAAGCTACACGGTCTTAAACAAAATAAATATTACACATTATGCTTTTTTTTTCCTTTTTCTCCTTTTTTCCACTATTTGAACAGTACCCTCGGCCCATAATCCTTCATTGTGGTCGGACCGCATGTAGTCAGCTTCGTCTACCCCTTCAAGTGTTGCTACCTCAGTTTGCACATCAGTACAAAATGGAGGTACTTCGTCGAACTGGTCGTACTCTTCTTCATCGACGACATTTTCTACCCCGACAATCCTTCTTTTTCCGGATAGGACGACGCTCAACCTGGCATCACTCGGGTCAGTGGCATAAAAGACTTGGGTGGCTTGCTTGGCGAGTATAAACGGATCATCAACATGCCCAACCCTGTTTAAATCAACGAGTGTGAACCCGTCGTTATCAACTTTAACACCTCGGTCTTCGACCCATTGACACCGAAACACGGGAATGCTCAGGCGAGGACTGTAAATGAGCTCCCAAATTTCTTGAATAACGCCGTAATATGACTTTGATGCTATTACAGCCCGGCCATCTCCGGATCTACTGAATTCTTGAGAGGTCGCCACCAACGTCACCCCACTGTTTTGCATCGTGCTCTTATCACTCTGGGATTTAGTATAAAATGTATATCCGTTAATCTCGTATCCTTGGAATGTTCTAACAACAATTTGGGGTCCTTTGCCAAGCAGTTTAACAATTTCAGGTACGGGGTGCGACTGCACTCTTTCTTTCAGCCATCCTATAAATGAACGATTATGCTCGTTAGTAAGCCACTTCTGACTCCTCGTGTAGTTTTGTTGTTGAAGGATTGTCATGTGCTCATCTATATAGGGAGCAACATCTGTCATGTGTTGTAGTACAATAAAATGTGCCTTTTGTAGTTCATTTAGATCAGCAACTACGGCTCTCAACCCAATTGTCCCGACTCCTTGGAGCCTTCCCTCGTATCGAGATTTTGGAACGCCAATAGGATCCACACCGGTCAAGTAGTTGGTGCAAAAATCAATCACCTCCTCCGTAGAATATCCTTCTATAATGCTGCCTTCGGGTCGATGTCGGTTCCTTACGTATTTTTTCAAGATGCCCATGTATCTCTCGAATGGATACATATACCGAAGGAACACGGGACCACAAATCTTAATTTCTCTCACAAGATGAACAACAAGGTAACCATGACATCGAAAAAAGATGGCGGAAAATACATCTCAAGAGTAAAGAGTCCAATTTTAGAGGGTCTATCACTTTGGAATTTATTGCATTGAAGAAAGAACAAAGCTTCGTAATGGTTTGACGAACGTGCTTTGGTAGAATTCCCCGAATTGCAACCGGAATTATATGTGTCAGTAAAACATGACAGTCGTGAGATTTCAGACCGACCAGTTTCAAGTCCTTCATCGACACCAACTTCTTAATATTCGAAGAATATCCTGATGGGACTTTTATACCATTGAGGCATTCACAGAAGCTTGTTTTCTCTTTCTTTGACATTGTGCACAGTGCGGGGGGTAGGTATGTGCGCTTCCCTTTCTCCTGCGGTGCGAGCTCGGGTCGTATTCCCATCTCTACCATGTCTTTTCTCACTTTAATACCATCTTTCGTCTTCCCCGGAATGTTCAATAATAAACCAATTAAACTGTCACAGACATTTTTTTCGACATGCATGACATCTAGGCAATGCCTCACTTCTAAATATTTCCAGTACGGTAGCTCCCAAAATATGGACCTCTTTTTCCAAATATTCTTCGGTAGTGCTTTGGCGCACTTTCCAAAAATAACATCAATGTTTTTTACCCGTTCGAAGACACTCTCCCCGTCTAATGGATGACGAGCCACTCCAAGCTCAATTTTCCCGTTGAATGCCATCTTCTTCTTACGATATGGGTGATTATTAGGAAGAAACCTACGATGCCCCATGAATACATTCTTTTGACAATTTTTCAACCTCAGCACCTGAGTGTCATCTTCACAGATCGGGCACGCTTTTGCTCCTTTACAAGTGTAACCCGACAAATTCCCGTACGCGGGGAAATCATTTACGGTGCAAAACACCATGGCCCGCAAGTTAAAGGTCTCTTTCATATACGCATCCCACACCGGGACGCCATCACGCCACAATTTTTGGAGGTCCTCGATTAATGGTGCGAGATATACATCTATGTCATTTACGGGTTGTCTGGGTCCTTGGATTAGTAATGACATCATTATATATCTGCGTTTCATGCACAACCAAGGAGGAAGATTGTAGATGCATAAAAGAACATGCCAAGTACTGTGCCGACTGCTCATACTTCCAAACGGACTCATTCCATCCGAGCTCACCACAATCCTAAGGTTTCTCGTTTCAGAACCAAATTCTTTGAAATGTATGTCAATGTTTCTCCATAGAGGAGAATCAGCCGGGTGCCTTAGTTTACCGTCATTTTTGCGCTCTTCTTCGTGCCAACGCAATAATTTTGCATCTTTGGGATTCGCAAACAACCGTTTGAATCTCGGTATTATCGGCAAATACCACAACACCTTAGCCGGAGGTCGGCCACTTGTGTCCTCGTTACAATCATCAGTGTCCTGGTCCTTACGACGTTTATATCGTGAAACACCGCATTTAGGACAGACATGCATGGCCTCGTACTCGTTACGATACAATACACAGTCATTCGGACATGCATGTATTCTTTCGATCTTCAACCCCATTGGACATATCAACTTCTTTGCCTGATATGTTGTACCGGGTAACTCGTTGTTATCTGGGAGCATTTCTCCTAAAAGCTGTAATAAGGACGTGAAACTCTTATCGCTCCAACCATTGTCTGCTTTTAAGTTTAATAATTTCAACACAGCTGACAGTTTTGTAAATTTGGTACACCCGGGATACAACGGCTTCTTGGATTCATTAGACAAATTTTCAAATTTATCATAATTTTTATCACTAATTTCATCTTCCACATCACGTAACATATCCTCCAAATTTTCAGTAAACTCGTGTTCTACATTTTCATCAAAATTCCTCTCCATCTCATCATCGTCATTTTCGGGTTCGACGTTAATATCAGAATATTCGGCACTCTCATAATCCTCGTTCCAATCAAGTTCAAAATTATCAGAAATTCCAACATTCTCATCATTCAATTCACGATTACAATCTTTATTGGCACTACTACTTTCCCCAAATTTCTCACCATGCATGAACCAACATGTATATCTCTTCTTAAATCCCCGACAAATCAAATGAGCTCTAATTTCTTCGATGTCCAAAAATCTTAATAAATTTTTACAATCTTTACAAGGACATAAAATGTCTTCTTCTTTTTTCTTCACTCTATAACTCTCAGCAAATTTTATAAACTCATCAACGCGAACCAAATATTCTTCACTGTCACGTCGCATTTCATACATCCAGCTTCGATCCATCTGTAAATTAAATTAAAAAAATGATTTGATCAATTAATCATGCATGGTCAACATTCTCCTTCGTGTACAAAATTTTGGGCTTACAAAGGGCCGGTTTACAATCCTAACCCACTCTTTGAATATTATGTCTCATATGTGAACACATATTAGCGAGATTTAATTAGTATTTGAGAAAAATTCGGCAGCATTTCCCCTTAACTCCCCAAGTATGCGTACGAACCACATACTCGTAGGAGCAATAAGGGAAAATACTGTCGAACTTTCCTCAAATACTAATTAAATCCCGCTAATATGTGTTCACATCCTAAATGAGACATAATATTCAAAGAGCAGTCCCAAAACGGGGACTATCCAAAATTAATCCCTATTGGATTAATTTTGAACGGGCATGGACCTAAAAGCATCTAAAGGTCGGTTATTGGACCACAATACACTAATTAATTACATCAAAAATTAAGAATTCAAGCATGCATGAAATGACCTAATTAAATAAGCCTAAATAACAGAAAATTAGAGGAAGAAAATGATTTAAATACATATTACTAACCTTAGAAAGATGGAGAGGAGAAAATACAAACTTAATTCAAAGATCTCAGATCTCAGCTGCTGGCCTCGATCAATTCGCAGAAATAAAAAGCTCAGTTCGAGATGTATTAACTAAAAGACTTGATCAAAACGGCGCTCTGGAAGGGAAGAGATAAAAACCCTACACTATTATACACGGCTATTTAGTTATAAATCCGTGTAGCTCTCCAACTATTTATACACGGCTATGTAGTTATAAATCCGTGTACAATTATAAGAATTCTACACGGCTATATTATCAAAAAGCCGTGTGTAATGTTCCTACACGGATATTTAGTTATAAACCGTGTAGCTCTCTCAATTATTTGCACACCCACTTCTTTACACACGGATTTGTGGTTTCTAATAAACCGTGTAGCTCTCTCTAATAATTCTACACTGATTATTAACTAATTATCCGTGTAGAAATCGTGCAGATCTTTTGGACTCATATTTGGTACACTGTTTTTAATATAATTGCCAAATCCGTGTACAATGTGCAGTGTACAAAGCCAGTTTTTGTAGTAGTGTCTAACAAGGAGCTTTAATCCCGTCTGAAAAAATTATGTTTGCACTCCACTCATGGCCGCCACGCATTCTCCTACTGTACTATGAGCCACTCATTCAAACCATAGTTAGCATTATAACCATAGATACTGGTGTGGTTAGACTCTCTACTTAAAGCAACAAGACATATATGTCATTATACATGTACAGAAAAAGTAAATGAAATTGATACAATTTCTACTTTCTCTCAAAGCTTTCACGAGACCGGAAAGCAAACTGATGCTTAGTCCAATTACAAGAATAAATTTAATCAATTATTTTCTGGAATAAATTTACTTTCTTTTTTGCAATAAATTGCTGGAATAAATTTAATAAATTAAGATCGTTTTGCAGATGCAAAGATTTTTGTTTTAATTGACAAGACTTGCAAATAAAACTTAATTAAATAGGTCAGATTGATTGGAAGAAGCTAATGCCTTACAATAATTTGCATTATAAGATGACAATAAAACCGGGGAAAGCAACATATATACCATCTGAAACGCAGCACATACGGAATGGCCGACAAAAAGAAAAGATTAAAGCAAAAAGGAAAAGATTAAAGAAAAAGTAGATGACATGCATGCACCATCACTCTTTTGAAAAGCTAAAACTTATATTCCATATTATGGATAAAGAAGCTGATAATTGTCCCCCAGATAAATTTCCTAAACGTGTCCAGATTCTAATTATCTAAGACCACTATAACTACCGCAAATGGCATAATTAACTCGACAAAAAAATTAAGAGTTTTTAAGCGGATGGAGGAGACGAATATTTGAGCAAGAAAATTTGCTAACATTTCAAGCAGTATGTACGTGTGGAATAGTTTCACAACTTACTCCGTTAGAAACACCACAATGAAATATTGTGTCCGAACGGAGAAATTGAACTTTGTTGGATATGGTTCAATCAATTATGACTCAATTAAGAGATCTTTTTCATTATTCATGAAAGTTACTTGTTTGTTTTATTTATTATTTCTTAAAATAATTTTAGTGAATAAAAAGTATTGGTGTACATGCGTCAAGACAACCTACGTACGTGTTTCGTATATTAATATTCGTACTCATCCATATTGTTAATTAATTAAATGCCCACTCGATGCATTGAACAATAAGAGTAACACAAGTGATTAATAATTTAATAATATCGATAACTTGTAGTTCATCAAGAATAAATGGGAACAACCTTTCCCCACCATAGTAATCATGCATGTTAACGCTTGGAGAATTCACCTTTTATTTTACTTTATTTTATTCTATTCTATATTTCGAAATTTTCCACTTTCCAAGCTATAGTGCCACTTTGTTCTATTCTATATTTTAATTTATTGTATTCTATTATATTCTACCTTTTTTTGAGACATTTAATTTACTTTTATTTTTGTAATGAAGGATGAATGTGTTGAAACACAAACTGTTGAAGGTCAAAATTAGATCAGATGTATTTTAGACGTGTTTCAGCTATATTTGGAATTGTTGCAGCAGAAATATAAGTGGGTAGTTATTTAATGTTAGTGGAGCTATAGTTAGCATTATTTATTTGTAGCAGTAGCTAAAATAGAAGAGCTGTTAGTTAATTTAGGAAGTCAAAAGTTCCAAATTTAGGTAGTCAGTTTTGTGTATGTGAGGCTATATAATCAGCTCTTGTATGTGTGTTTATGGTGTACGAGAATAACAAGTTAATAAAAGTTTTGCTGCAGAAACTCTCTCTGTCTTCTCTTCTTCTTTACAATCTGTCTTCTCTGTTAGGTTAGCCATTTTTTTAATTGTTTGCAACAATTGGTATCAGAGCCATAAAGGGCGCAATCCAAAGAGTAGAAGAAAATCTCCCATCGACGAAGCATTGAAGCAATGTCTTCAGGCGCAAACATGGCGCAATTCCCAGCTCCTATGCTGACCGGTAACAACTACGGCATATGGAAAGCGAAGATGGAGACTCTACTACTCTCACATGATTTGTGGGATATCGTTGAAGATGGGTATACCACGTATGCCGCCGACCACGAACAAACAGAAGACGAAAAAAAGAAGTTGAAGGAAGACAAGATGAAAGATGCACGAGCGCTATTCCTTATTCAACAAGGGGTAGCAGAAAACATTTTCTCACGCATCATCAACGCAACCAAATCAAAGGATGCTTGGGACATGTTGCAACAAGAGTTCAAAGGATCAGCTAAGGTGCAAGTTGTCAAATTACAAACCTTGCGCAGACAATACCAAAACATGCAAATGAAAGACTCAGAGAAGTTAAAAGAATATTTTTCACAAGTTATGGATTTAGTTAATCAGATGCGTTCGCTTGGTGATAAAGATATTACCGATCAAAAACTTGTGGAAAAAATGTTGATTAGCCTACCTGAGAGTTTTGACTCTATAGTTACTGCTATAGAGGAGTCAAAAGACCTAGCAACCCTACCCATACAACAGTTGATTAGTTCTCTTGAAGCACATGAAGAGAGAAAATTGCTAAGAAACTTGTCTAATGAAAATGCCTTCAAGGCAAGTCCAGATTTCAAATCTGAAAATTTTCGGAAAAAAGAAAGTCAGAAAAAACCTGAAATAGATGGTAATGTCGAATCTAGTAAGGCCAACCGGTGGTGTGAAATCTGTAAGAAGGATTCCCATGATACCAAATATTGTTGGTCTACCAAACTGTGCAACAAATGCAAAAAGAAAGGACATATAGCTCGGCTCTGCAGAACAAACAATTCTCAACGAACCAACCAAGCCACAAATCAAGCACAGCCACCTCCTGCTCAAGTCAACTTCACATAACAGAGGGAAAATTCAGAAACCATCTTCTTTGCATGTCGCTCTGCAAGTGAAGAAAGAGGCGACATCTGGTATCTAGATAGCGGATGTACAAGTCATATGACCGGCAACCATCAGATCTTCCATGAAATAAACACCTCATTTGAAACGAATGTTCGAATGGGAAATGGTGCATTGGTTCAAGCCAAGGGCAAGGGAAACATTGCAGTACACACTAAGATGGGTTCACGGTTGATAAGGGATGTGCTACTAGTACCCGATCTGAAGCAGAATCTTCTCAGTGTGGGGCAATTGGTTCAAAACGGTTATGCAGTACATTTTGAGAAGCATGGCTGCAAAATAATTGATCGGCATGGCCAAGTGCTGGCAAATATTGTGATGGAAGACAACAGAAACTTCGTGTTACAATTAAAGCATACTCCACATCTAATTCTTCAAACCGAAACTGTAGATGAGTCAATTCTGTGGCACAAGCGGTTCGGTCATCTCAACTACAGTGCACTCAAACTGCTGCAAACAAAGGAGATGGTACAAGGCCTACCGGAGATCAACACAAACCGTCAAACCTGTGAAGGGTGCATTCTAGGCAAGCAACATCGAAACTCTTTTCCGAAAAGGGGTGCATGGAGGGCAAGTTCACCATTAGAGTTAATTCACACCGACATATGTGGCAAAATGCAAACACCATCAGAAGGACAAAACTGGTATTTTCTTATCTTTGTTGATGATTTTACAAGAATGACTTGGGTTTATTTTCTCAAAGAAAAGTCACAAGCACATGAAGTATTCAGAAAGTTTAAAGCTCTAGTTGAGAACCAAAGTGATTTCAAAATCAAGGTGCTAAGAAGTGACAGAGGTGGAGAATATACATCCAACCAATTTGTTAAATTCTGTGAAGATCATGGAATTAAGAGACAACTCACAACTGCCTATACCCCTCAACAAAACGGTGTTGCCGAACGTAAAAACCGTACCATAGTAGAAATGGCAAGAGCCATGCTCAAAGACAAGGGTATACCATTAAAATTCTGGGCAGAAGCAGTCTCCTTGGCTGTCTATATCCAGAATAGAAGTCCCACAAGAGCTGTACCAAATAAAACCCCAATTGAAGCATGGAGCGGAACCACTCCCAATATTAGTCATTGGAAAATTTTCGGTTCAGTATGCTATGCCCATGTCCCAAAGGAAAATAGATCTAAACTCGATGATAAAAGTGAACGCTGTATTTTTATGGGATATTCGGATGGCACCAAAGGGTATAGATTGTATAACCTTGAGAAGAAAAAATTGGTTGTTAGTAGAGATGTCATCTTTGATGAGAAAGAAGTCTATAATTGGGAAAATAACCAATTACCCACATGTCAACCAACACCAATCATCATATTTCAAAACCAAGATGTCCAAAGCATACCAAATGTAGCAGCTCCAAGTCAACCACCACAAACCACACCCAGCCGAGACCCCAGCAGCAGTTCAGCTGCGCAACCTGAAGAAAACCCGCAACCTGAAGACAACCCGCAACCAAATGCCTCTAATTCGCAACCCATTAGCTCCAGTTCACAGCATCCTAATGTTACATTAGCAGTTACTCCAAGTAGAGTTAGAACCTTGGCTGAAATATATGAAAGGACAGAAAGATGCAATTTCTCGGTGGTTGAACCACAATCGTTTGAGCAAGCAAAACACCAAGAAAATTGGAGAGAAGCCATGGAGCAAGAAATTGGGATGATTGAGAAAAATAATACATGGGAGTTAGTGGACATACCAACCGATAGAACTGTAATTGGTGTTAAATGGATTTACAAGACCAAGTTGAATCCAGATGGTTCAGTTCAAAAGTTTAAGGCAAGGCTCGTTGCAAAGGGGTTCAAGCAAAAACCTGGAATCGACTACTTTGAGACATACGCACCAGTTGCACATTTAGAAACAATCCGTACGGTCATAGCCCTAGCTGCACAGCAAAAGTGGCGCATCTATCAACTAGATGTCAAATCAGCCTTTTTAAATGGAGAACTTAACGAAGAAATTTTTGTTGAGCAACCCGAAGGATTTTTAGCTCAAGGGGGAGATAACAAAGTCTACAAATTGAAGAAGGCGCTCTATGGACTGAAACAGGCTCCACGAGCGTGGTACAGTCAAATTGACAAATATTTTCTGCCAAACGAGTTTGAGAAGAGCAAGTCAGAACCAACTCTCTATGTGAAGAAAAGAGGTACTCACATTTTAATCGTTGCTCTATATGTTGATGATTTGATCTACACAGGCAACAGTGAAGCAATGATGCAAATGTTTAAAGGAGACATGATGAATACCTATGAAATGAGTGACCTTGGATTGATGAAATACTTCTTAGGTATAGAAGTGGTTCAAGCTGAAGATGGGATATTCATATCTCAGAAGAAATATGCGGAAAACATATTGAAAAAGAACAGGTTGCAAGATTGCAAGAGTGTCACAACACCACTTGTTCCAATTGAAAAATTCAAGAAGGAAGATGGTTCGGCAAAAGCAGATCCAACTGAATTTCGCAGTTTAGTTGGAAGTTTATTGTACTTGACTGCAACAAGGCCGGACATCATGTTCAGCTCAAGCCTTTTATCAAGGTATATGGACTGTCCTACTCAAAAACATTTTACAGCGGCAAAACGAGTTCTAAGGTACATCAAAGGCACTGCTGCTTATGGCATATGGTACAAGCCTGTCAACAACTCAAAGCTGATTGGTTACACCGATAGCGACTGGGCGGGATGCCAAGACGACATGAAGAGTACTTCAGGCTATGCGTTCTCGCTTGGATCAGGTATTTGCTCTTGGTCATCCAAGAAACAGACGGTGGTCGCCTTGTCATCAGCCGAGGCAGAATACGTTGCAGAAGCAAGAGCCGTTGCACAGGCCATTTGGCTCAAAAGAATATTGGAGGATGTCAATAGCAAAATGGAGGAACCAGTCACTATCTACAGTGACAGCAAATCTGCCATAGCAATCAGCGAGAATCCAATCAGCCATGACAGAACCAAGCACATTGCCATCAAGTATCACTACACTAGAGATGCAGTCGAGAAACAAGAAGTGCAGTTGAAGTTTTGTCGAACTGACGAACAGTTTGCAGACATCTTTACGAAGGTGCTAACAAAGGAGAAGTTTGAACTCAACAGGGAACACATAGGTGTATCCCAGATGTAATCGTTTTACCGCTGAGGGGGAGTGTTGAAACACAAACTGTTGAAGGTCAAAATTAGATCAGATGTATTTTAGACGTGTTTCAGCTATATTTGGAATTGTTGCAGCAGAAATATAAGTGGGTAGTTATTTAATGTTAGTGGAGCTATAGTTAGCATTATTTATTTGTAGCAGTAGCTAAAATAGAAGAGCTGTTAGTTAATTTAGGAAGTCAAAAGTTCCAAATTTAGGTAGTCAGTTTTGTGTATGTGAGGCTATATAATCAGCTCTTGTATGTGTGTTTATGGTGTACGAAAATAACAAGTTAATAAAAGATTTTGCTGCATAAACTCTCTCTTCTCTTCTTCTTCTTTACAATCTGTCTTCTCTGTTAGGTTAGCCATTTTTAATTGTTTGCAACAAAAATCTGGTCCGTATTTAATTTCTGGTTTGTTGATTTCGAGACAACAGAACATGAAATTAATATTTTACTGGTAGTAGTAGTTTTAATTAGGGTTGCGAATTAAAGGTTCAAGATCGAATTGAAGAGATTGAGCATAAAAGCAAGATAACAATATTGAGTACAAAAACTTCAAAATTATGTCAATGTAATTTAGCGAGTTATTTTGAGGATTTTCCTTTTTGATTTTCAAAGCTAAAATCATTGGTTGGTGTCCTACTATAACTTGTTAATTTGTTCATAATAAAACAAGTCACGTGATCTGTACAGAAATTTTATATTTCCATAAGGGCTGATTTATGGGAGCCACCATCTGTGGAAAAATTGCGGAGGCTCCTATATATAATAAACCATTGGATAATACAATCAAGACATTGTGTTAATCAGCAATTCAATATACAAAGCCACTTGTATCACTGGGTCCTAATATTCACACGTAATAATGAATAAAAATAATTTAACGTTCGTTTTGAAAACAGTAGTAGGTGGAGAATTTACTGATATTTATAGGAAATCAACAAAGAAAAATTTAACGTTCCTTTCGAAAATAGTAGTAGGTGGACAACTTACTAATATTTATACGTCCTTTTGAATAAATTAGTAGTAGGTCGAGACAACTTACTAATACTTTTACATAATCTTTAAATAAAAAATTAACACCCATTTTAAAAATTATGGTTGGTGCCTTGGTGGAGAATTCAATAATATGTATACGTAATCTGTCTCTCCTCTAATTTCTCTCTTTATCTCTCTAAACACAGGATCCTGCTTTTCATCCAAGAAAAGCAAAGGATTTGATCATTTTATTTCTTATTTAATTAGTACACATATGCAAGCTGGGTGCAGATATGAGATCTGAACTTGGGTAAAGCAACTAAATTAAACTAGGGTTAATTTCTCATATATCTTTAAAGAGTTCTTCAGTTTCTTATTTACCTCTTTACTTTTTATTATATCCAATATGCTCTCCAATTGTTTATTTTCTTTCTTTTTTGCATGTAAAATTAATTATTTGTAGTTAATGAGTCATTGAAATTTATTATTTTCTTCTTTGTCTCCTTCAATTTTCTTTTTTGTTCCAACGTTGCTTTGGCATACAGTCAGAATTCAGAAGCTTAACAAATAACTTAGCCAATAAAAATATTTAAATTTAATTTTTCATATAAAAACTAATAGCTAGAGGTGCTAAGTGCTACAGATTTAAAAAAAAAAGTTAATGGAGAAAGAAAATAAATTGAGGGTATTATTTAAAATAATATATTTAAATTACTCATTAAGTATGGATAATTAAATTTCTAGACAAATAAAAAAGAAAAGAAAATTAGACGACATTTTAAATATGATTAATAATAAATAGGGGAATAAATAAGAAATTAAAAAACTCTTTAAATGTACATAACAAATTAATCAATTAAACAAATGAAGTGAGGCCTCGAGATCTGTCATTAGCGGAGTTCAACTGCTAATGAATAAAATACAAGTGAACAGTGCCACAGGAAGTATGAATTCTGAACTAAAATAGAAGGAATGCACTGCCGACTGGTCATGTGGGGACTTAAAATGGAGTAGGAACTATTATTCAGTGTGAATGCTTGGTTTTCTTCACATTGAGAGAAAATGCGTTCTCATCCTGACATCCTGTGCTGTGATCTACAGGTTAATTGTGAAGAGAGGCTTTGTAAAATTGTACAGCACAAATTTTAAAACGATCGACGATCCGGAGACGCTCAACACCCAAACTTTCAATTAAATCGGATTTCTAGACTATTTATTCATTGAATTGGGGAGAGGAAAAGGTGTTTCCTTAAAAAAATATATTTTTTTTTTGACGTCCTCTCATGTGTTAAAAATTAGAAGTACGTGCCGTTAGCAAATTCTTACCTAATTCTTTCGAGATTTTCAAACGATTTTTAGAACTTCTATTTGTAGCACCATTGTCCAATTTAATTTTATTTCATTTGTATTTGCGTTTGAAAATGCCTTAGACATGTTTTTCATATGTCCCATGTATTTTATAAAGTTTTGTGAACAGTTCAAAGGTTTTGTGTGTTTTTTAAAATATTTTTAATATAATTAATTTTTAAGTACTTTTTGCGTACAAATTAATTAGTCCAATCTCCAGACTTAATTATTCAAGACCTAAAATCTGAAATATATCAAAATTGAATGAATTTAAACTCGATTGGACTAGACCCAATTGAAAATTTTCAATGGAATGATACCTAACTCGGATTGAATCAGACCGTGCAAATACATACAATGTCGATCGGTTGCGTCCTGAGGGATCTTTTTGGCTGTGACCTTCAAATTTGAGAATTAAATAAGGTGTGGGTTGTGTCCTTGACGCGATAGGCTATATGGGGGGTCAATTGATGCTCATTAGCACCATCTTCAAATTGTTTGTTTGTTACAGAGAACAAAAGTATGATTTCCTTTTTCTACTCTAATAATGTAATCTTGCCACGGCCTTTTATTTGTTGGATAACTTATTTTTTTACTTGAGATTTATTAAGCTCTCTGGTATGTAGCTTAGTTCCTTCTTGTGTATGTCAAGTGTTAATAAGTTGTTTGTACTTTGATACTTATCAAGAATAATATGTACATGAGTTTCATGTTTAAATCTCTAAAAAAAAAAGCATAAACGGGATATATTTTGTACGATTTTTCAAAGAACTGTGAGAATCTGAAACTTTTGTCACTAAATTATTTGTGTTTGGTTCTCTATTTGCAAGAAAAGCTAATTGTGACTTTTGAATAAAGTAACTATTTTCAAAATTTTGAATAAATTAATAACATGATTGCAAGATTTATTTTCTTAGTACAAATACATTTCAAATGAAACCAGAAGTGCTGTATCAAATACAGACTAATGCAGATGATGAACAAAAATCAACCAAAACAAAAGATGAGTTATGCTTATTAACGTGACCTGGAAATTTCCCATGGGCATCAGATTAAAAGTTGGTCTGATGTCCGATTTAGATCATTTGATATGCATTACGATATGTGCAAACAATTTATTTTAAAATCTGACCCGTACTAGTTTGTTGATGTCGAGACAACATCACATGAAATTAATATTCTACTGGTAGTAGTAGTTTTTATTAGGGTTGCGAATTAAAGCTTCAAGATCGAATTGAAGAGTTGAGCATATATAAACGCAAGATATAAAATATTGATTACAAAAACTTCAGAATTATGTCAATGTAATTTAGCGAGCTATTTTGAGGTTTTTCCTTTTTAATTTTGAAAGCTAAAATCATTGGTTGGTGTCCTACTATAACTTGTTTGTTCATAATAAAACAAGTCCCGTGATCTGTACAGAAATTTTATATTTCCATAAGGGCTGATTTATGGGAGCCACCATCTGTGGAAAAATTGCGGAGGCTCCTATATAATAAAACATTGGATAAGATAATCAAGACATTGTGTTAATCAGCAATTCACTATACAAAGCCACTTGTATCACTGGGTCCTAATATTAATTAGGTGGAGAATTTACTAATATTTAGTGGCAATCAACAAAGAAAAATTTAACGTTCGTTTTGAAAACAGTAGTAGGTGGACAACTTACTAATATTTATACGTAATCAATTAAGACAAATTTAATGTCCTTTTGAATATAGTAGTAGGTCGAGACAACTTACTAATACTTTTACATAATCATTAAATAAAAAATTAACACCCCTTTTAAAAATTATTTGGTGGAGAATTTAATAATATGTATACGTAATCAATAACGAAAAAAAGAACGTCCCTTTGAAAATTGTAGTAGATGATGAATTTTTATGTAATTAATTAATAAATAAAAATTTAACTTGCGTTCTGAAATTTAGAAGAACTTACTATTATTTATAAATTATGAATAAAGAAAATTTACAAGGACATATTTCATACACGGAACATATATAGAGAGAACGAAAAATGAAAAAAAAAAAAATAGAAAAGAACAAGTCCATTCTATGAATAATATGAATCGTTAAAAACCACATATACCATGTAAAATATGAAATAAACATATGAAAAATGCTATGAATTTCTAGTTAGGGGTGTGTAGTTTAAGGGGGTTAAAAAAAGTGCTATTATCGGAATGAGGCTGTTCCTAATAAGACCAGCTCTTTAGTTTGTTTTGGAATAAATTAGAAGTTTGTTGATTTGTGCTAACAATTTATTTTAAAATCTGGCCCGTATCTGTAGTTTGTTGATTTCGAGACAACATCACATGAAATTAATATTTTACTGGTAGTTGTAGTTTTAATCAGGGTTGCGAATTAAAGCTTCAAGCTTGAATTGAAGAGATTGAGCATAAACGCAAGATATACAATATTGAGTACAAAAACTTCAATATTATGTCAGTGTAATTTAGCGAGTTATTTTGATGTTTTTGATAGAGGTAATAAAATCGTAACGTGTTTTGCAATTAGAACACAAGCAATTCAGAATCAGTAAATCCAAAATAAAATAGCAAACGCAATTTAAAACTTATAGTTTTGGAGTGATGACATCGTTAAGCGGAATCATAAATACTGATCATTAATGGTTTTCCTCAGACGTGATGATAGAGACCTTAAGGCGTTTTTCTTTTACTTCTCTATTTATTTTATGTGGACGAAATTTTCAAAATGGGATGCATCCAAATAAGAGAGAAGAAATACTTAATAAGTTTGTGACAAACTTTGGTACCAGTATATTTTATAAATAGCAATCTGAATAAAATTACTCATATTTTTTCATTAATTTTTGTAAATAAAATTGGTGCACAATAATAACCTAGGCCACATAATTAAGTAAAACTAACAGTTTTACCTTTTTGATTTTCAAGGCTAAAATATTATTAAGACAAATCTCGATCAAAACACAATGTAAAATGGAGAATGACCATTCTAATCATATTTTATAGAACGGCCGGTCATCAACCGTAAATTGTGCCGACCGGACCGGATCAATCATTTGTTGGTGTCATATTATAACTCATTTATTCATAGTAAAACAAGTCGCGTGATCTGTACAGAAACTTTTATATTCCCATGAGGGCTGTTTTATGGGTGCCACCATCTGTGGAAATATTGCGGAGGCTCCTATATAATAAAACATTGGATAAGACAATCAATACCTTCTGTTAATCAGCCATTCAATATACGAATTCACTTGTGTCACTGAGTCCTAATATTCACACGTAATATTAATAAAAAATTTAACGTTCGTTTGAAAATAGTAGTAGGTGGATATAATTTACTTATAAATCTTTCGAAAATAGAAAATATAGTAGTAGGTGGACAACTTACTAATATTTATACGTAATCAATAAAGACAAATTTAATGTCCTTTTGAAGATAGTAGTAGGTGGAGACAACTTACTGATACTTTTACATAATCATTAAATAAAAAATTAATACCCCTTTTAAAATATATTATGGTTGGTGGAGAATTTAATAATATGTATACGTAATCAATAATGAAAAAATGAACGTCATCTTTGAAAATAGTGGTAGATGATGTCTGAGACCACATTTATACGTGGTGATTGTTTGAGACCACATTTATATTGACTTCTGTAATTTGCATGCAAAATATTTATTATTTTGTTTTAAACAGTTCGGTGATAGGTTCATATTATACACTTCCTCATCTAATGTACCTTGCAAGAACAGATTTTTAACATCCATTGAGCATATAATAACCAACCTTAATTTACCGCAACTGAAAGTAATACCCTAACATAAAACATATAGACGAAAACAGATCATTTTTAACATCCATCTAATGCAGGCTCCATACATCCCCAAATGGGTCATAAAGCATATAGACAAAATCAGAAGGAACTTCCTGTGGAAGGGACATGAGGCATGTAATAAGGCGATAAACTGCCTAGTTAACTGGGAGAGAACCTGTGCGCTTAAACAAAATGGTGGATTGGGAATCATAGACCTACACACACAAAACAAGGCCCTGTTGACGAAATGGATCTGGACCCTGAAGCATGACAACGGAACCAATTGGGCGGAAACACTGTCCCTACTGCATGACATTCATGACATTTCGCAGTTAGGCCACGGTGCGAACCACTCTTTTTTTCTCAAAGATTTAAAATCTCTTGTACCATTTGTTCATGTATCAACTGAGATTCAGCAACCTCTAGGTACGGTACTGTGGAAATGGGAAGCCAGTGGGCTCTTCTCAACAGCGTCGACCTACAAAGTGTTGCATAACAAGGGCATCAGCTGCCCTTTCGCTCGTCGTCTATGGATATTTAAAACCCCACCAAAGGTCCAAGTCTTTATTTGGGTGTTACTTCAGGATAAATTGTTAACAAGGGAGATGCTCATGAGAAGGGGTTACCCACGAATTGACGAATGTCTAATGTGTGGGCAAAACACAGTTGAATCAAGTGTACATCTTTTCTGGGATTATACTTACTCGGCCGCATTCTGGTCAACACTTATGCGCGCACTACAGCGCTCGCCACCCTCGCGGGCTATAGCTTCACACATGGCCTACTGGATATCACACTCACAAACATTGGACAAAATCCAAAGGAGAGAGAATGGGAAGCCATGTAGGCAGCGGCGCTATGGGCACTCTGGCGGGAAAGGAACAACAGGTTTTTTTCTCAAAAATCTAAGACAATCCGCATTCTTTTGGGAGAGACGGTCAGAGACATACAACAGTGGTTGGCATATCACTACTACAAAAAAAGAGATTATACACGGACAATAAAGGAGGAGCTACACAGATTTCCTACCGTGTTTAAATCGAGGGTGTATGATTAGTTCAATAACTACACACGGACTTTTGCCCGTGTGCAATTTTAAAGATTCTACACGGATAACTTCACAAACAGCCGTGTACAAAGACCAGAATGTGTCGCTCACCATTTTACCGAGCTACACGGATATTACCTAAAAAACCGTGTACGATTCTTTTTGTACACGGACATTTAACTAAAAAACCGTGTAGCTCTCCTCTTTCTACACGGACATTTAGTTAAATGTCCGTGTAGCTCTCCTCTTTCTACACGGACATTTAACTAAATGTCCGTGTAGCTCTCTTTTTTTCTACACGGACTTTAGTTAAATGTCCGTGTAGAAAGAACATTTTTTTTTTTTGTATTTTTTGTTTTTCGGCTAGCCTCCAGTTTTGCTAGCCAGTTTTGTTACAGAACTATTCCAAATTTTCCAGATTTTCCATATTTTTCAGATTTCATATAACAAGAAATCCATATTTTCCAGATTAGCAATAAATCCATATTTTCCGGATTAGCAAGAAATTAATATTTTTCAGATTAGCCAGAAATTCATATGCAATAAATTATACAATATTCATATACACCAAATTATACAAAATTATGGAAATCCATGTTGAGCATTGCAAAATTCCGTTACAAACCACCTTGCCCACACACACCTGATATCGTCGATCTGCTCCTTGGTGTAATGCGGTTCCTTTGGCAAATTCTACAATTACAATTTGGTATTAGTTAGTAACAAGAAAAGGTAGATGAAATACAGTTGCAAATATCAATTGCTATTAATCGTGCAAAATCAAAACAGTAAATGATGCACGAAAAGACCCTAAACACTCTGAGATTGTAAAGAAAGTTCGAAAACTCTCTATCCGACGGTCGGATCGGGCTGGAAAGTAAGTTAGCTTGGTTTTGGAGCTGTGGAGCTCATGTCAAAATTTCAGCCCAATCGGACGGACGGATCAAAAGTTATGCCCTTTTTTGTGAAGCATGCGCAGGACTTGATTAAACATCATGAGTAAAGCATAGAACAGATCAGTTGCAATCATAGGAAATTAAGATGAAGTACATACCGCTTATTATCTCAGATCTCAGCTGCTGGCCTCGATCAATTCGCAGAAATCTGATAGGAAAAAGCTCAGTTCAGAGGGATGTACTAAAAGACTTGATCAACACGGCGCTGGAAGGGGAAGACATTAAAACCCTACACTTTTATACAACCCTACACTTTTATACACGGCTATTTAGTTATAAATCCGTGTAGCTCTCCAACTAAACATACACGGCTATTTAGTTATAAATCCGTGTACAATTCTACTATTTCTACACGGATATATTATCAAAAATCCGTGTGTATATTCCTACACGGCTTTGTATTACAAGTCCGTGTAGCTCTCTCAATTATTTGCACACGGACCTCTTTACACACGGATTTTTGGTTTCTAATAAACCGTGTAGCTCTCTCTAATAATTATACACTGATTATTAACTAATTATCCATGTAGAAATCATGCAGATCTTTTGAACCAGTAAAAAATCATATTTTGTACACTGTTTTTAATATAATTGCCAAATCCGTGTACAATGTGCAGTGTACAAAGCCAGTTTTTGTAGTAGTGTATTGTTAGGAAGTAGAGCTTCTGTGTAAATATATAGTTTTTCTTTTCTTTTCCTTTTTAGAGATTTATGTATTGCTCTTATGGGATTTTAGTGCCAGTGTAAATACTTTTTTTAAACAATGAAAAACCGTAAGCTGGCATTTGCCAACTTACCCTCAAAATAAAAGAAAGTAATACCCTAACTGTATTCATTTTTACAAAAGATGTAAATATTTCTTTATAATCTATTGTATAGGTTTGAATAAATCCCTTTCCTACTAACCTAGCTTTATACCTAGAAATCGAGTCATCACTATTATATTTTATTTTATAAACCCATTTGCATCCAACTGAGTTTATCTTCATATTGGGTTTGATTCGATATAGAGCTTTAGTTTAAAGGTTTGGGGAGGCATTATCAAAAGACACCTGTCTTTGAATGGGCTAAGTATTTGTATAATAGGTTATAGAATCATTTAGTCTCTGTGTGGGTTTAGTAGAACGACCTGACATTCGTAGCATGTTCGAATTTTAAGTGTTACTTTGAACTTGCAAATTGTTACATTGGTCTTCATTTTCTTCAACTTGAGTTCCCGTTGAATACCTATCTCATGATTTGCACATTGCGAAAAAATAGTTAGTTTTGGTCTAGGTTGCTCAAAGTTATTCAAGTTCTCCGTTTGATCATTTTCATATCAGCATATTACTCCACTTGAATTATTTTCTACTCACAAATTGAGTTGTTGGTGACTAAAATTGTTGACTCGATTTATTCAAGTTCTCCGTTTGATCATTTTCATATCAGCATATATAAAGAAATGTTGTTATTCAGTAATTTATGTTAATTTGTTTAAATTCTTGTGCTTATAATTTTCATATCAGCATGTTGCTTCTTTATGTTGCTGGTATGTTATTTAATTTGTGTATATATATATATTTTTTATAAATTTTTTATAATTTCCTAACTAGCATCAATGTTAATTTGCTAACCATACATACATAAATTAATCTGGTAACATTTATAAATGAAAATGAACTACAAAGCTTTCAAAAAAACATTTATAAATGAATAATGCAAATAAACTCAATAGTCAATACACAAATTTATACAAATTGACACATTCGTACAAAATTCGAGCAGGGTCAGTTTGGAGATAGGACAGAGTTAATAATACAAGGTTGATTGCTTATTAACCGTGTATGAATCCTAAACGGTTTCTTAATAAAGAATCATACACAGATTCTATTCTTATTGACCGTGTATGTCTGGTTGAGCACATTATTGCTCGCACACCTCCTCCCTTTACGTATTGTGTTTGTTGGAAATTTCTTGGATCCGTGTATGATTAGCGTTTTTTGTAGTTGTGATTAGTTTATGTGATCTCTCTTCATCACATCTCATGTTTTCCAATGAATGAAAGACCAACTGACCATGCAACAGTGTCAACTGTGCCGACCGGGCCGGGCCCGGTCAATCATTGGTTGTGGTCCTATTATAACTTGGTTATTCATATTAAAACAAGTCCCGTGATATGTGCAGAAATTTTATATTTATAGGAGCCACCATATGTGGAAAAAATTTGAGAGGCTTCTATAAATAAAACATTGGATAAGACAATCAAGCTAATTAAGTCACCAGTGTCTCTCCGGGTCCTAATAATAAAAAATTTAACGTCCATTTCAAAAATAATAGTAGGTTTAGAGTTTACTAATATTTATATGGAATCAAAGAAGAAAAATTAAACCTTCCTTTCGAAAATAATAGTAGGTGGAGAACTTACTAATATCTATACGTAATCAATAAAGAAAAATTTAGTAATAATTATACGTAGCCAAATAAAGAAAAATTTAACGTCCCTTTGAAAATAGTAATAGATGGAGAGTTTGCTAATATTTATATGTAATCAATACCGAAAAATTATCGTTCCTTTTGAAAATAGTAATATGTGAAGAATTTACTATTATTTATACGTTATCAACAAAGAAAATTTACAACGACATATTTCATACAGGGAACATAGAGAGAAAAACGGAAAATAACAATTAAAAACCGCCTATACCATGTAAAATATGAAATTTACATATGAAATATGGTATGAATTTCTTGTTAGGATGTTCTTGTTTAGGGGGTTCAAAACAAGTGCTATTACTTAGTTTGTTTTGGAATAACACGGGGAAAGGAATTTATTTGGAGGCGCGCAGGTATAATGGCTGATTTGTATATTTCTTTTCAATAAACAATAATTATCTACGCAATCCATACTAAAGCCTATTTCTCACTTCAAATCCATCACTTTTAGTTCAAAATTCATTATCACAAATCAAATTATTTCCAGAAAAACATTATGTATCAAATTCATTATCACTTTTAAACAATAATTAAAATAGATAGTTGTGGCAATGAAGAGTGTTAAGTAACAAGTCTTTACAGAAAATGCATTGAAAACTTGCAGCTACATAGCCTACATTTCCCTTTTTTTTCTCTTCTATTTTTATGGACACAAAAAACAAATAAATTTAGTTGTGTTAATTATGTGATCTCAATTTATCTTGCTATATAGTCTCTTTTGAAGCTATCTGGTTTTTTATATTGAAGATTTTGTTAAAATGTAATTTCAGTTATTTTTTTTACTCTACTTTCATACTTTACAATATACAACACAAAACTATTTATAAAAAAGTTGGCTATATAGCCGTTGGAAGTAATAAAGGAATGGATTAATGGAAGGATCTTGTAGGTGTTGTAATATGCTGCTAAAAATATTAGTTATCACAAGAACGGGCAGACAGCAAGATTCGCCAGGAAGCAAGCAGGAGCGTGCCAGTAGGAAGTGGATTTTGAGGATGATATTCAAAAATTTCTCTCATGCCTTTATGTGTGTACCCAAGTGATGTGTCTCCAATAGATGCATATGTTAATTAGTTATATTCAACATTCTCCCTCAAAGTGGGATCGTATAAATCGATAGAACTTATCTTGTGCATGATAGTTTGAAAACTTGATGTATCTAACGCCTTTGCGAACACATCCACTAATTGATTCTTGGAGCTTATGTAAGGTGTTTCAATCTCCTTTCATTGCACTTTTCTTTTATGAAATGGAAATTATCCTGGATGTGCTTCGTTTGTTCATCAAATACTGGATTATATGCACTGTGCCTAGCAGAATTGTTATCACAATTAATGTGTCTTCATGTGTTGACCATTTTTATGTTGATTGTTATATTGTGTAAAATATATCTCTCACCTCTAGATTTTTTCTATGAACTATATATGATGAATAAAATGGTGGCAGCGATCTCAAATTATGCAGCCCGACGTAGCATACTAAGGGGAGTCGTAGAAGACAATGTTCAAAACGAGGAAATAAATACACATGCGAATCCTATTTTAGGGTTTCTTTCAGTTAACTACAAGGGCCCAATCCCAGAATAAAATGGGAGATGAATTTCTTTCAAGCCCAAAATAAACGTGATAATCAGAAGCCCGCTAAGGAATATATTACATTCCTTTTCTTCCCCTTCTCTTTACTGCCTTGTTTGTCTTCTCCGGCTATTTCCTTACTTAATTGCATACAGCCTTCATTGTATTTAACAAGTGCCACTTTGATTATATAAGGGTAGCGGTGTCATTGATACTCTTTGAACCCTTTACCCGACCCGTACCATATTCGATAAGGCAGATATGGTAATTTTTTTTCTCGTTAACCTATTGGGTATGGGTATGGGTAAGAATTTTTTTCCTTGAAGTTATTGGATAAGGGTATGGGTAACAAATATTTGGTACCCATTACCTATAGGATAATTAATAATTATAAAATTATAAGGGCGAGCAGTTCATTTCTTAGCTCAGACAACCATGCTGCAGCAGCTAGCTGATCAGACAATTAATAATTATAAAATTATACGGGCGAGAAGTTCAATTCAGTTTTTGTTTATGACCAACTAATACAGCATGATGTGTAGTTACCCATTTTCCCATACTGCCACATATATCACATTATCATACACTGTTACTGCATGAGGTCGTAAAGTACTAATATTAAATGCTATGATATAAACAAATGGTGGTGCTCAATCAGGTTCACTTATCTGTTCTCCCACAACCGCATTCTACGAGTGACAATGTTACAAATTAAGAGTATGCTGATGTTGACAACTTCATATGGGAAAGCAGTATAGAGAAGTATATTGATTTTCTCTAATTAGTTGTAATAAAACATTAAAATTAAACAATAATTCTCTCTTTGACTTTAACTAAACAATGTTAACGGATTCCACATACAAATTCTCTACAAAACAAACACAAAATTTATTAAAAGAAAAAAATAAAAATAAATCAATACTATGACAAGATCCTCCTATTTTCTAGTTTGACACCTTGAAAAAACAGAAATTCTCAATTTGCGAGAAACAAATGAAAACAAGATTTGTTTGTACCAGCACCATCATCTCACATCTCGAAACCTTAATTTTCAAATTTAAGAAAAAGGGAAAATTTCTAGTGTACCCATACAAACTTTCAAAATAGCCAATATCTCCACGAAAACACCATAATATCCAATATCCCTGTACAAACTTAACTTTATTTCTTCTATCCCCTTTTTTTTAATTAACCTTTTGTTTAATTATTTTAAAATAAAATAGGCAAATATACCCTCCTCTCTGCTTCAGTGTATGCCCTCCTCTACCTCTTCTCGCCTTTATTTCATGGTGTTTTATTTGTAGAGCCAAAATGAAATTACAAAGTTCAAGGCCCTAAATTATTATCTATCATCAAAAGCATAAGCACAATGGAAGTTTCAGGTTCTCACAAAGAAGAGATTATAAAAGAACCCGGGCACATACGTTCATCCTTGCACAACAATTTAAGCTTGTATAAGTGCTGGTGCATGTCCAGTAACTATACTTCTCACCTTGTCTTTCTGGCAGCAATTACATATTACAAGGAACAGTCCCGTGTATTCAATCTTTCAATCATCGCCTGAAGGACCAACCCAACTGTGCGTTACTGACATAAACACGTCCTTGCTCTGCCCTTCATTTTACAAATAACAGTCTACATGTAGAAACTAACTATTGCTCAAATGATTATATTTTTAAAAATATATATTCATATTCTTTGGGTACTCTCAGAAATGATTGATTCCTTGCCATCTCATTTAGATTATCAAATTGTCTTGCCTTTAAATCCCATCTTCAAATTTGAACCATTTAGAGCGACATTTCCCTTTTTTTGATAATGTTATATCTCAATTGCAACCCTTTGTACTGTACTTTGACAATTGAACCGACGAATTTGGTTCAAAGAGGCTGAACTAGTGCCCACATGGTAATTAGGTGGGTTTTATTGACAAGGAATATGTTTGACAAATGACATGAGTAGTCAAAATAAAAAACGAAAATTATAGATATGCTCTCTATGACCTTTTGTCTATAGCCAGAAATTTCATTTCCCTCCTGAAATTTGCTAATTTTTTTTTTTTTTTTTGCTTAACCCAATTGTTCTCTTCAGAGCAAGCATTATCTGGGTAAAATATGCTTCTACTGCATAATAGGCCATTTATATAAAATAAATATTTTCTATAGTTATACTTCTAGAATATATATATTCTTATATTGATGGAACAATTTTCTAAAAAATATTGTGGCTCATATTGCACTGGTGCTGAAAGCTGAGAGCACGGCAGACAAAGTTGAGTGGATTAGAAAACTTCAGGCCATTATCAATCCAAAGGGTATGGGTCCCGCTACTTTTGATGGACCCTCTGTACCTATTCGACAAAGACGCTCTGATGGTTCTTTGGTAAGTTAAAAAAGCATGGCAATAATACCAACCGTGCCGCTGCTGCTAGCTGGTCAGACGGCAGTTCAGAATCTGGTAATATCTTATTTTCTATCTTTAAAAGTTATATATGCAAAAATCTGATTTACTCACATGCTGTTGTCTTAATCAGAGAGTAGTGTAGATGAGAGCAAAGCAGAGGGAGACGAGTGGAGATCTGCATTTGGAAACGGGCATAGGGAATCTAGATCAAATAATAGTTCTCAGAGAGGTTGTCGATACAGTGACTCATCAGAGAATGAGGATGCGGGTACCAGATCCAGATTCGCGAGCCGTCATACTCTCAACAGGCTTCCTCCGGCCCCACCCAAGTAGTATAGAGAAAAATTGACAATTTTTTTTGTGGTACTTGTATTTTGGTGCTCTCCATTTGTATCATTTTGGTGTACTTAGAAACAATTAATTCATTGAAGTTAGTTTTGGGGTTTCAATTTGGCACAGGGAAGCAAATTATTACTACAATAGAGGGTTGTTAATAGAAGAAGTATATATATATATATATATATATATATAAATAGCGGGTGAGAGATATCATGTGTTGATTCTTTCTTTGTTGAATGATGCATGCCATTCTATTTTAGTATGGTTATGTCTGATGCTCATCAGGCTGCTGCCTTAGGGTTTTATTTAGTTGTTCGTTTCGTCTCATTGACTGGTTTTGTTAAATTTTATTTTCCGTTTTATTAATTGGATACGCATTCAATTTTTTCTTTTACTGTTCTTCATCGGTGAATGTATCGCCTTAGAAATTGTTCTGTGCACTGAATTGTTAATATTGACTGCCTGTCATGGTTCTTGTTTAAACTAAATTATATATTTATTTAATAATGGAGCATTATTGAACGGAAATATAAGTATTTCTATTTTGTCAGCATAAGCGATACTCGATTTGGGAGTAGCTGTTCAAGGGAGGTTTGACTTTGTCAATGGCACGAGTGAGTCAGGAAAAATGAAGAAGAGAGATTAGGCGTTGGGCCTGATAGGCCCAGTATTGAAAAAGAAGGGAGCTGTGCTAATTGGGCTAATTGGGCCAGAGATGTCAGACCTTTCAATGTTGTCATACATCATTACTGTAATAACGAGAACATTAATTAAGCATGCCCGTCAGGTGCTCGATGAAATTACTTTGAGACCCATTGTCGTTAGTTTCAATACCTTAAATGGCGGTTATTGTAGACTTGGAAATTTGGGTTATGGGTTTAAGAGTTCAAACGAACAATGTTTACTTGAATGCTTTTTATTAAGGGCTTTTGTAAATTTGGGGGATTAATACACACACGTCAACTGTTTGCTGAAATGCTCCTTAGAGGGTTGGTTCTTAAGTCGGTGACTTTGACTGCATTGATTAATGGGCATTGCAAACAAGGGGAGATGAAAGTTTCCATGGAGTTTGTATCAAGAGATGATGAGAAGAAATATAATGCCAGATTTGATCACATTTAATACATTGATCAATGGTTTTTGCTGAGACTGGAGATATAAATTAATGAGGTGAAACAGCTTATGGAGGAGGTCATGAGGTTCAATGGGTTGAAACTTGAAAGCCGACAAGGTTACTTTTCTTGAGCACTTCATAGGTGAATGGATCGCCATAGAAATTTCTCAGTGCCCTGAATTGTTAAACTTACATAAATTTATTCAATATTATATCACATGGCTTATAATTTTGACTGCCTTACTTTGTTCATGTTTGGACTGAATTATATATCGGTTATATATCTTTTTATTTTCTTTTGCCACCAAGCAACATTTCTTTTTATTAATTTCTCTTTTCAATCTCAACGAATCCTATTGAAGCACAAACAATTGTGGTTTTGGTCAAATTAATAGTTTACAGGTACTTTATCCTTTTTTATCTCTTAATTTTCGTTGGCTAAAAAGTTCTATTCCTATAATATCTAAATAGAAGAATTCAGATTTCCATTACTGTCAAAATTTACAGCTACAGTCCCCCAGCTTTGCACACTGATTAGATAATATTTTTAGACCAATTTTCCCTAAATAAAATTTGAATTATCATGGTAATTTCTGTCCATGTACTCTGCTTCATCCAGAAATGAAAAGAAAAACAACAAGTGAAATATCACTCGAGAGCATTTCGATGGTCGAGTATGCCAGAGACATTTGCCAGGGAAGTATATTGATTTTCTAGCTCTAATTAATTTGTTATAGTAAGACATTAAAATAAAACAATTATTCTCTCGTTGAATTTAATTAAACAATGTCAGATTCCACATCTAAATTTTTTGCAAAACAAACACAAAATTTCCTAAAAGTAAAAAAAATAAAAATAAACGAATGCTCTGCCAAGATCCTACCTATCTTCTAATTTGACTAATAATACACATTTTTCCCAAAAGAAAAAAGTGAAATGAAAAAGTAAGTGGTCACTGTGATAGATATTAATTACCACTCCCAAATTTTTTCGACTGTCACGTACTGTAGCTCAAGAGGCAGATGCACCTTGGTGTTGTTATGTACTTGGAGGTATGTAAGCTTTGGCATGACCCCCTGTGCCACCGTCAAATCCTTGATTTTCTCATGAACCACTCTCAAGTGTTGTATGGCAGGGAATCCTTCTCGAATGATTATTGGATCCTCCCAATCGTCAGTAAATGCATTGAATCTCAAGAAAAGTTTTTTTAGGCTATTCAACTTTCCAAGCTCCAGCATTGGATTATGATTAAGGTGGGAATGCCAAAGCGTGAGTTTAACTAGGTGTGGTGGAAGCAAGCTAGCCTCCACGTTGACATTCTCAGGCCATTTTCCACTCAAGAATAAGGATTGCAAATTCTGATAATTTGGGAGTGTTTTTGGGTAAACAATCTCCATCGGGAGATCACTTCCAATGATCTCAAGGGTAACCAAAAGAGGCAACGTTTGAAGTAGATTGGTTATTGAAACCCATCCGTGAGATAGATTTCTAATACCTAATTTACGCAGGTTGGGCAACTTCCAATGACATTCTCCCTCAACTCTTACCCACTTCAGGGTTTGTAGACGGTTTAGATCATACCTTTCGGTAATGGTCTATGAAAAAAAGTCGGGATTTTATCACCCAGGACATGCCTCAATGTACCAATTGACCAAAAGTCATCACATGGCGGCGTACCCCTAGACCCTCTCACATCCAGAGTTTCAAGACTCCTCATACGTTGAAAAGAACATGAGGAGAGGTCAATAATGACGTGTCTAAGCCCCAGATATTTAAGGTGAATCAACTCATCTAATGATTTTAATTCTAATTGGTTTTTGTATCCCTGATTACCCACTATTTCTAGAACTTTTAGTAGCCTAAAATTAGAGCACCGTAAGCTCATTCCACAATATTTAGGCTCAAACAATAGTAAAGAACGGGTATTTGGACCTACATATTTGATGAATTGTGAATTCTTCTTTTCGGCTTGAAAAGAAGCACGTCGGATTATTCCATTGGGCTTTGTGTCATTTGATGCATGTGAAAAAACTGTGACAAAGTTTTCATGCCCGGCTTCTTGCATTGCCAATTCCCGGAGAATATCATGTACTTTGAAGCGCTTGATTAAACCAATCGTGGATCGACTTAGTACTTGAACCATACTCCTGAATTAATTTTGGTTTATAAACAAGTCAGCAAATACTGAAAGTACACCAAAATTAAAATAAGCAATTAATGGAATTTGTACGTAATTCTAGAAATAACAAGTTTTGTAAATTTGTCTCTAGATTTGAAGAGAAATATTTTAATATACATATATGTTGGTTGAAAATTTCGAATAATATTAAAAAATAAAAAATAAAAATATTTTTTTAAATCCTAATTAATCCCTCATCCAAAATTATATTTTTGATCCCGTAATCACCTCAACATCAAATTTTGATTTTATTCTTAGAGCCGTGTTTTAGTATATCAAATCGTATCTACTATTTTTAATTTTTTGCAACACAAGTGAGAGATACCTAATTGAAAAAAGCTTTTGTTCAGTCTATTTAAAAAAAAAATTGAGAACATGCGCTTGGAACGTATACAAGGTTTTCTCGAAGAACCTACTTATTAAAGAAGAACTTGAATTTGGAATAACATTAATTAAAAAAATTTAACTATATTTTCTTTTAAATCCTAATCCCTCACGCAAAATTATAATTTTGCACCCTCAATATCCTAGAGCTGTGTTTTAGAATCGAATCGTGTCTACTATGTTTTTTGTAACACAAGTGAAAGATACCTAATTAAAAAAGAAGCTTTTGTTACTAATCTATTTTAAAAAAAATAAGAACATGTAATTGGTAGAAGGTTTTCGAGGAAGAAGCCAAACAACAACAACAAAACCATTAGTCCCGAACAAATTGGGGTAGGCTAGAAATGAAATCCAACCGGAGTCACAAATAATTAGGTAGATAGTAGTAGTAATAATAATAATAATAATGGTACCAATAATAATAGTAGTAATATTAACAAAATTATGCCTACACTATTTATTAGAAAAAAAAAAATCACAAATCTTGAGAAAAGGTTTATGATACATGTGATAAAAGTTGAAGGAACTTATATTTTCTTGAAAAAATTGGATCTTGCAATAAAGTGTTAATAAGGCCTTATAGCTTACATTTTTTTCATCTTATACACCACTTCAGTCGATTATTTTGTTTTTTGTTTTTTACTATTTTATGGATGATCTTAACTTATTCTAATTAATCTTGTATAAAACAAAATTAGAATATATATCAAGTACACCTGAAGTGTATTCTATGAAGTAGTTAATTTGTGACAACAAAAAAAAGTTTGCAATAATATTGTATATATAGTTGCCTGAAAAAAAAATGAAATATAACCTTTTAGCAAGTTCCTCAAGGCAGTCCTCAGTCAATATCTCCATTATTGCCATATCCGTGAGTGGTATGAACCCCTCTGCTACCCACATTCTTATCAGGCATTTTGCAGAAATCTCATAGTCCTCTGGAAAAGAAGCAAGATATTGGAAGCATGCCTTGAGATAATAAGGCATATCTTCGTAGCTCATTGCTAAGATTTGCATGCAGCCACTACCTTCTGAGTGCCAATTCATTGTTTGCAGCACCCTTTCCCACGCAGGGTATGACAGTTCTTTGGTTGAAAGGATACCACCTAATACTATCAAAGCAAGAGGTAAACCCTTACATTTCTTTGATAGTTTGTGTGCAAGCTCAAGGAGATCGTTGGGGCATTCTTCATAAGGGAGAGCCTTTTTGACGAGGAGATCTAGGCTTTCCCTATTATCTAAGAAGTTGAGTTCGTATGGTGGCATTTGGGAGTCAGCAAATCTAGCAACTTCAATAAACCTGCTAGTTATCAGGATACGACTACCGTTCTTGACATCCGGTAATGCAACTTTTAGTTGAGTCCACAGATCACCTGTCCACACATCATCTAGAATGATCAGATATCTTTTGCTACTTAAAAATCTTTTGAGCTCGCCCACATAATAGTCCACATCCCGATCCTTCGGTACAGAATCATTGTACTTGCTGATCATCTTTCTCAAGAGATCAGTTAGGTTGAACTGTTGAGAGATTGACAACATTATATGATAGCCGAAGTCTGCTTTGACACTGGTTAGACAAAGCAAAGAAGATATATTATAGATTGATTTCTAACAAAGTTTTTGAACAATAGTGATTGTTGCAACCAAGTATTACTAAGATCTATGTATTATATATTGAGCAATTGTGTTGGTAGGATCACTATTAAATCTTCAAAATCGTAATATATAACAGTAGTAGTAGTTGATCATTGCTATTCACAGCAATTCTTATTATATCGTTGTAATTATTTTTATAATTAAAGAGTAGGGTTAAAAGTTTAAACAGTCGATCCAAATCGCTCAATATGATTTTCATATTAAAATGTGCTTCATTACAAAAGTTTATATTTTTTTTTTGAAAAAAAAAATTCCTATTTTTGAAGATAGGTACAAAATCACTATTTTTAGAAGATTTTGGACCATTCAAAAATAGTGATTTTGTACCTCTCTAAACAATTAGTAAAAAAATTCTAAAAATCATAAAATTTGTTATCTGAGCACATTTTAATATGAACATCATGTTGAACTGTTCGGACCGATTATTTAGACTTTGAAAATAGAGATAATGACGTTGGAGCATAATGGGGCACAAAACCAATGAGGCATTTTAACCCTACTCATCATTAAAACATAGCTGAAAAAAAGAAAATTTTGCACTTGCCTTCTGTATACCATACAAGCAAGGGTAGTCTTTCCTAGACCGCCAGCACCCACGATGGTTATGACAGCTCGTCTATATGTTTTCTCAGGGCGCAGCAGCTCCAGAATCTTTTCCTTGTCAGCCTGCATGCCTACAATTTCATTTTCGTCTACTTCAGAATAAGTCACTCTCCGAAGAGGCATTGTGACTGCCTCTCCCTTGCTTTTGTCTTCCAGGGGTAGGTCTCTGATCCCGTAAGTAACCCTGCTCTTAGAGATCTCTTCGAGTAGACCTTGAATGTCATCGAGCTCATTGCCAAGTTTGTGGCGGAAATACAGCTGTTTGGGCTTGTTGCACACCTTCTTGATGAGGTTCTGCAAAATGCCGGCATCTTTTTGGCGGTGACCTTCAACTTTGAGAAAAAAGGTGTCGGTTGCGTCCTCGATGCGATAGGCCACATCACGGAGCTCATTCAGCCAGTTCTGCACTCTCTCATCTCCCTTACGTTTTGAATCTGCATCTATCAGGCAGCTCTTGATTCGGATGAGCTCACGCTGCACCCGTTCGACTTTCTTGCCAACCCCACCCAAGAACTGTGCTTCGTTTGCTATGACAACAGCAAGCTTGCCCAGCACACTCACAACCGCCTCAGCCATTTCGATCACTCTCTTGTTTTCTCTCTTTTGAAATTAATATGCACCAGTGTAAGAGGATATTATTAGATATAGTACCGATTAGATGGTCTCATTATATAGGCAAGCAGGCTGGAAAGCAAACTGTTGCAATAAGTAAACATGGGTTAGTTGTTTAGTTTACTTTATTTATTAGATAATTGTTGTACTTGTTTAATTTATTTATTATTTCTTGAAAATAACTTGGGTTAGTTTATTAATTAATTAATTAATTGATGCACATGCTTGAAGACAAACTATTAATTAATTAAAGTGCCGATTCGATGAATTGAATACAATAAGAATTGACTTTATTAAACTAGTAATTAATAATTTAATATTCATAACTTGTAGTTCACTACGAATGTCACGTTGGCTTGTGGACCGCTGTTCCCCTTTAAACTAATTATAATCATTTATGTTTTTGTAAGGTTCGTCTCCAAAGAAGGGGGGACACAGCAAGTAACCCTTTAAAGAAATAAAGAATGAAGCTGCTATTAAGCAAGAAATTTGTGTCAATTCTGAAGAAGAAAAGAATAAAAAATGATAAAAGACAAAAGGAGATCCTAAGAACTCTTTAATGGAATAACGAATGCAGCTGCTATTAAGTAACGGATTTGTGGTAATTGTGTAGAAGAAACGAATAAAAAATGTGATAGAAGATAAAGAAGGCTCTAAGAATCTTATACGTGTCTGTGAAACAAAGCCAAGGAGATGTGAAGGTGGGAAATCAGCTAAGGAATGGGTGAGACTGACTTAAGCTAAAGGAGAAGCTTTAATCCAGTCTAAAAAAATTATATTCGGCTGGATTAAGAGTGACTTAAGCCAAAGGAGGCCTAAGAAAGTAGCTCTGAACAAGTAGGAGGGAGATGCTTCTCTTCACCAAGGATTTATTTCACATTTAATAAATTGTTTAGAGATTTGCTTCCAGTACATCAAATTTTAGTAAGCAAAACTTTGATCACTTTTGATAATCTGGTAAAATAAAGTAATATTGAAAAAATGAATACAATAAGTAAATTTTTTTTTATAATAAATCTTATAGATAAATGAGAGAGAAGAATGATTCATTTTTATAGTCAATTTGATTCTAGCCAAATATAAAATGATAATATTTGGTCGTCGTAATTATTATAATATTTTTCTTAGGAAATTTTCTCATTGGATAATAATGATTCAATCATATCAATAATAAACTTTCATATTCTTTTTTTTATACACCGGCGACTTGCCCAATCTTTTATTGAGCTGCAAAACTCAAAACTACTCTGGTGAACTTATACCATGCATGATGGTTTAGGACAATATTATTATATATAATGCAAATGAGAGTTATTTGAAAATGAGAGCTCACAAAATTAGATTTAATTGTATGGGCGACAATTTTTTAGTCCATGTAAACAGAGGCGAGGCTACACAGTAGCAGGGGTAGGCACTTGCCGGCCTACCCCTGAAATTTTTTTTTTTTATAGAACCGGGAACATTTGGAGCTTTGCCTACCCCTGTCGTATTTGTTTGCCTACTCCTGAGTCCAAGCGGCCTTCAAAGTTGCCAATGCTATTGAGTAAAAAAGTCCAAGCGGCGGGATTAAAAATAGAATTTACGGGGACTTCCAAATCACATTTTTTATTTGCCTACCGAGATTAGAAAAAGGTCCAAGCGGCCTCGAAAGTTCCAAAGCTCAAAATGGATTAAAAAAAAATATACACCCAAAGGCCAAAGCGGCGGGAATCACTGAAGGCAGAAGGTCCGAACTCTGAAGCCTAGCGTGAGTATACTGTATATATACGCGAGGTCGCGAGTCGCCAGTCTCTAGTCGCCGTGGAGAAGAAATAGGTTTGAAACTTTGAATTTTTATAAATTGATTGAATAGGTTTGAAACTTTGAATTTTTATAAATTGATTGAATAGGTTTGAATTTTTATAGATTGATTGAAGATAGATAGATTATATTTGAATATTTTGTTTGAATTAATTTTTATAGATTGATTGAATATGTTTAAATTTTTATAAATTGATGAAGATAGATATATTTATTGAATATTTTGTTTAAATTACATAGAATTGCTTGAATGATCCGAGTAATATGAAATTGATGAAGATAGATAGATTGATTGAATACCTTGTTTGAATTACATATAAATTTTGGACTTAGTTGAAACCTTTGATATATTTCTTACTATTTTTTTGAATTGTCTTGAATCCGAACACGAACCCGTTAATTTATTCGAACCCGAATCCAATTTTTGCCTACCCCTAGCTCAAATCCTAGCCTCGCCACTGCATGTAAAAGAGATTTGTGCACACATTCAGTTGATCAACTGCATGAGTTCCATGCAAATAAGAGTTATTAACATGGAGTCACTTGTATCGGCTTCATTTGCATGTACTACCATGCAATTAGTATCAACTGTATGCATGGATACGTAGTACATGCAAATGAATATTTTTTGTCTGTACAAATAATTCAAATTCTATGTATGATGTGTGCCGATTGCACTAAAAATTAATAAATCTCTTACTTTTATTACTAAAGAATTTTGTAGAAATGAGACGTGTTGTGTCCTTAAGGATGTTGTGTTCAAGTTTCGTGAAATCAGCATGTTTAAAGACAACATTTCTAAGATATGGCATGTTTTGAGACATTTAAAACACGGAATGACACAATTTGATTAAAAAATTCATTAATAATTCAGCTCACCTATGAATCAGATGTAGATGATAATTATTTATACCAAATGGGTGACAACAAGTAAACCCTTTAAAGTTTAAAGTGATAAAGAATGCACTTGGTAGCTGTGGAGAAAGAAATAGATATATAGAAAATGATAAAAGATAAAAGACACTCTAAAGAACTTAGTTTTATAAGAGTATTGTTGTTCGTGAAAAAAACCAACGAGTTGTAAAGGAGACACATCGAGTTTGGCCTAGGAAGAAAGTTGAGGCCAAACAAGTAGAAATAATATGCTTCTCTTCACTAAGGGTTTATTTGACGTTTAATAAAAAAGTTAGTGTTTTGCTCCAAGTACCTCAAATTTTAGTAAGAAATATTTAAATTACTTTTGACAATCTAATAAAATAAGTTATATGGAAAAATGAAATACAATATGTGATTGAATTTTAAAATTTAAAATTTTTCAGCGCGTGTCATCTCAATAATCCTCTATGTATTGTTATCATGATTGAATATTTTATCTTATTAAAAAAACTTCGTCTAGTGGCTTAAGGCTACTATCTGTTTGGTTTTATTACTACTTATTTGGCAGTTATTCATGTCTTGATATAATGGGGTTTCTAATTCAAATGGCTAAGCCTAGACCTATTCCAAAGAATCGCTATTACTATACTCGTGAGTTCGAACAACTTTCCACTTCCAACTGTCACGATTGGGAGTAATTTGTGAATTAAACACATACAAAAGTATTTCACTACAATTCAAGGTCAAATATATGTGTCCCAATTCTAAATTTAATTTTTTAGATTTGGATATAGTATGAAAATTAAATATACGCTACAATTATCATAAAGAAAAATAGTTTTTCCCCTTTTTTAATACATTAAATGTGTGAATAAAAGATGCTATAACTTTTTTACTAACCATTTTTGGAGACAACAGCAAACAGGTCGGAAAGCAAACTGGTGCTTAGTCTAATTATATTTGTTTTAGCAAGTTAAATTATGCTGCTCCCACTAAAAAGTGACCTTTTGAAATAATTAAGGAAACAAATGCTAGCTACTGTAAAAAAAATCTAGTAGGTCATTTTTTTTCCCTTTCCTTTTCCTTTTCATTTTCATTTTCCTTTTTCTTTTCCTTTTTTACTTTTCTTTTTTTCTTTTCCTTTCATTGTTGTTTTCAGCCCCTTGCTTAATTTCTTCTCAATTTTCAACAGACCAGCTCACTCCAGTTTTGCTTCAGCTAAAGAAATTATCGGAGGATAAGACAATGATGACAAAGAATGAGAAGGAATAGTAAACAAAGATTGGCACTTGGCAAGTCATCTAAAATTCTTAATTATATAAAAATAAAAAATAGTAAGTACATTAATTACTTGATTGCATTTGCACTGAAAGTTGCAACATAATTTTCTGAAATATGACGTATGAACAGTGATTTCATCTACATGACCGATGGCCATCACATGCAACTGTTAAAATTGATAGCAGAGAAAATCCAATTTATAAAGATGTACCACCAACCAATTCTATGATTAGTTAATCTGAAATTAATGGATAATTCACAATGAACAAAGTCTAGCCATGCACTCTATACCGCTAAAAAGAACAAAGTAAAAAAATGATACCGTACGTTAAAAACCTAATTAGATAATTATTAATTGCATGTACTTGTTAATATGTTCCTCCGGTCAAAGCAGATCTCGATCGAGGTGCATATATATATATGAAAGTTAGTTCTTGAAAAGAAGTTGGGTTAGTTTATTAATTAATTAATTGATGCACATGCTTGAAGACAAACTACTAATTAATTGAAGAGATCAACTAATATTAATAATTTAATATTAGTAACTTGTAGTTCACTAGAAACATCACGTTTCACGTGTGGGCCCCGATACGGACCGTTGTACCCCACCATAGTAAACCTCTATGCATGTGTGTGTAAGATTCGTCTCTAAAGAAGGGGGAGACAACAAGTCACCCTTTAGAGAGAGAAAAAAATGCAGCTGTTATTAAGCAAGGAATTTGTGCCAAACTGTGGAGAAGAAATGATACAAAATGATAAAAGACAACGGAGGTTCTAAGAACCTTACATAAATTTTTTTTCGAATTTTTTTTTGATATTGTAGCTATGAAATAGTAAAAAAATATATGTGTGTCAGATTAATTGGGAAATTAATTCCTCAACATTGGTTTAAGTTCATAATTTTTTGGATAATAACAAAATATATGTATATGTAGCTTAATTAATTAATCAGATAATTTAAATAAAAATGATAGTTATATAGTTTTTTATTTTGTTTATACAACTTCACTCAAAATAAACTATTTCATCAAATGTTTTATGTGAAGCATGCAGTATAAAATGAATGTCATTTTTAAATTTTTGGGGGTTTTATTAATTTGAAATATCAACTGATTAATATTAACTTATTGATTTAAAAAATATTTTAATCTCATTAACAACACCTTAAACAAAGTGTAATGATAATCTTCTAACCAAGATATGTCACGTTTCGACACGTTTAAGATACGGATTGACACAGTTTGATTAAAAAAAATCATTAATAATTCAGCTCACCTATGAACCAGATGAAAATGATAATTATTTACAGCAAATGGGAGACAACAAGTAACACTTTAAAGCGATAAACAATACACCTGCTAGCTATGGAGAAAGAAATGGATAGAAAATGATAAATGATAAAGGAGACACTATGAAGCTTATCTTTTTTAGAGTATTATTGTTCGTAAAAATAAAGGAGACTCTATGGAACTCACCTAGGGATTTTGGCTTAAGAATTTAAACTACTTAAGAGCTTTAATCTCATATAAATAATTGAAAAGTATGCTCTAGTAATTTATATCAATTAATTTGGTGAAGAAGCACCTAAGAGAATAAGTTTCTTGAAAATCTTGAAAAATAAATTGTGATTTTCATGAAATAAAATTTAAAACAAAATTCTATAAATCAACCAATGAAAATTGGGGAAAGAAACAAGCCGAAATTCAAAAGGGAGCTCAGGGAACAAAATTTGAAGGATGGAGACACCATTGGGTACACAAAGTGGGGGATCTACAACAAAGAGAGTTGGTTAAATTAAAAATTATAATAATGAAAGAGGATTCGGACAAGGTTCAAAGCAAAAGAAAAAAAAAAGGCTTGGGCCAGAGAAAAATGCTGTCTGAGAAAGCATTTTTTCAATTCTAATATATTTTTTGAAGTGCATATATGTATTGTCCAGTTGCCTTCCTTTACTAAAGTTGTGCACATCACATGTCCCCTTATTATGGTTTAGTCTGCCTTGACGTGATGTTTTCAGAACCTCCACATACTTTTCAATTCCGTGAAAAAAGAAAACTTGAGTGAAATTGTGAAAGGTGCCACAGCAATTTACTTATGAAGCTCCTTTGTAGTTCCTAAACAGAGTCTAGTGCCTAGATCAGAGAAGGGACTGATTTGTAATTATGTTGCAAAGACAAAGGTACATTATGTTGCCATTATGTTGCGAAAAAAGGCAAAATACTAGCTGGGCCGAGAACTAATAATTATGCAAGTCTTTGTAATCCAGTTGCCTTCCTTAAATACGAGCTCGGCCGAGATGGAGCCCAAAATACTATCTGGGCCGAAAAGAAGCCCAAAATATTAACTGGCCGGAGCACACTACAAAAGAGTTATTTTATTGTTTGTTCATTTTATTCATTTGACTTGTGTATTGGGCCGAGAACGAACCGAAAATACTAATTAGTTTCGGTCGAATGAAGGCCCACTGAATAACATTTTAGACCTCTTGCGCAAATTGCTCTATCCTATCGTGTCTTTCATATCATGCTCAATTCGAAAATTTTAAGGACCAAGTTTCACAATTCTTGTACCATGAATGATTCATACATTGATCGGCTGTTATTGTAGACTGGGCAATTTGGGTTATGGGTTAGAGTTCAAACAAACAATGGTCAAGCAAGGAATCCAGCCCGATGTGTTTACTTCTACCATTTTGATCAAGGGTTTCTGCAAATTTGGGAGCTTAATACATGCACGTCAACTGTTTGCTCAAATGCTCCTCAGAGGGTTGGTTCCTAATACAGTGACTTTGACTGCATTGATTGATGGGCATTGCAAACAAGGGGAGATTTGATCACATTTAACACATTAATCATTGGGTTTTGCAAGACAGGAGATAGAAAGGAGGGGAAACAACTTATGGTGGAGGACATGAGGTTCAATGGTTTCAAAACCTGACAAGGTTACTTAAACTACCGTCATTGATGGGTTTTTGCAAGGAGGGTGAATCAGAAGCAGCGATGAAGATAAAAAGCAAATGTTGACCTAAGGAATTGAATTAGATGACGTGGAATACACGGCTCTTATATCAGGATTGACCAGGTCAGGGCAGGATCACAAGGGAGAGATGATATTGTGTGAAATGATCATCTCAGGTTTTGCTCCGGATGAGATACCATGGTCATCGGTGTATTTTATAGCAAAGGGGAGGTCAAAATGGGGTTTAGTCTCTTCAAAGAGATGCAAAGGAGTTACCTATAATGTACTGATGCATGCTTTATGTAAGATTGGTCAAATGAGAAATGCTGAAATGCTACTAGATACTATGCTTAATGATGGGGTTAAACATGATGACATCACAACAATATATTGTTAGAGGGGGCAGTCAAGGCCTGGCAAGGGGAGAGCAACAAGCACATACTGAGGGGTGAAAATGGAATGGTCTCTGATTTTGATACTGTGTACACCAAGATGCAAGTAGCCTTGCCTTTTAATGTAACGCTGCTTTATTTATCTATTTTTTCAAAATTATCCTGTAACTCATCTCGGTACCTGAAATGTTGGTTCGTTACATCCAAATTTATTTATTTTTGCTAAAATTACAAAATTCGCCTGACTTTTTAAAAAGTAGGATACATATGCAAGAACTCATTTTTCTTATGCTGAATTTTATGCCAGGAAATCTTTCTCACTTTACAGGGGACGAAAGAAATAAATTCTAAAGTTCCCTTTTATGTGACTACAACTATTTACCTTTTTATTTGGTTTATATTTTTAATTTTGTGATGATACAGTTCCACAAGCACAGCCAGGACAGAAGAGTTAATCAAGGAGGACCAAAACGTAAAAAGGAGAAGAGAGAGAATCCAGAAGCAATCTTCCCTCCTCTCAAAGCTCACTCGCCAGTGAAATTTAATTTGGAAGTTACACTAATTGATAAATGTCTTAAAATTGAATAGAACAGGCCATTCTTATCTCATGATTTGTAGTCACCATACTGCTACATATATCACATTCTGGTACAGTGTTACTGGATGAGGTCATAAAGTATTAATATTACGTGACATGATCTTATGAAATGCTGTGATATTGCACTTAGACAATAGTAATGAAATTTTAATTTGCAAGTAACACTAAATTGATAATGTTAATTGAACACTGACCCAAATGTTAATTGTAATTTTTAGCACTTTACATAAAAAGTTAAGATCTTTTCACAGTTCCAAAAAAATGCCTACACACAAGCAAATAACTGCAAAAGGTTAAATATGCAAAATCTTAACAGCTCACTTGCCATTTTCTTAACTAGAGAGTAGTGCATCTGAGATGAAGGCAGAGGGAGATGAGTGGAGAACTGCAGTTCGGAACGGGTATATTGAATCTAGATACAATAGTTTTCTGCTAGGCCGTCGGTACAGTGACCATCAGAGAATGGGGATGCGGGTGCCAGATCCGCTTCCTCCAGACTGAATTATAAAAACCGCCAGACTTCGTTCATGTTTTGACTCCTGGACTTTTATCATGTTTGGACTGAATTATATATTTATTTATTATTTAATAATTGAACATTTAACTGAATTATATATCAGTTGTCTTGTAGGCTGGAAAAGTATATCTTTTTATTTTCTCTTGCCACCAAGCAACATTTATTTTTATTTTCTCTTTTCAATCTCAAGGAATCCTATTGAAGCACAAACAAATGTGGTTTTCGTCAAATTAATAGTTTACATGTACTTTATCCTTTTTTATCTCTTAATTTTCGATTGCTAAAAACTTCTATTCCTATAATATCTAAATAGAATAATTCAGATTTCCATTATTGTAAATATTTAGAGCTACAGTCCCCAGCTTTAAATGGGGATGCGAATCTAGATCCAACAGTAGTTCTCACAGAGGTCGTCGGTACAGTGATTCATCAGAGAATGGGGATGCGGGTGCCAGATCTGGATCCGCGAGCCATCGCACTCCCAACAGATACCATAATTTTTTCCGTCAAACTTGACTGCGACAGGTTGAATGGTCTGATCAATATGAGGGGTTGGGATTATCTGTTGGTTTTGGTTCTGGATGAGTGCTTGGGCAATTTTTGTGGTAAGTTCTGTGATGAAATCTGAGGTTAATGGTACTTCGGTTTTGGGTTTTTCTGGTGGTTCTGCCATGGTGAAGGTCGGTGTAGAGCTGTAGGAATGGGAAAACTGAGTAACTCCAATACTCTGTTCTGGTATTTTTCCGCTGTAGAGCTATGTCTCCAGGATCAACTACAAGAGCTCTGATACCATCTTATGAAATTAAAGTAATGAGAAATAACACAAACACACAAATTTATAGAGGTTCGGCAAATCAATCGGCCTACTTCCTCTCATCTCATTCTATTATTTTCTCTCTTAATTCTATTGTTCTTACACAATTTCTGGATACTCAAAAACAGAGTAGAAGCTAGTACATATATAGAGTTTCTAGGAGAAGATTTACAGCTCTTTTCTTTCCAAATATATCTATCTATTATATGGAATAATATCAAATAGAATGAGGCAGCTGTCCCTTGTTTATATTTAGTAAATGGTCCGGCTTGTTGCACACCATATCAGATTATTTGCCTAATAATCTTCTTGCCTGTTGTAGCCGGCTATTCTGATTGGATCTGGTGTAGTCGCCCTTCTTCAACACATTCATGCCTATACATACACGGAGGTATGTAAGCTTTGGCATGACCCCCTGTGCCACCGTCAAATACTTGATGATCCAGTCAGTCACTTCCAAGTATTGTAAGGCAGGGAATCCTTGTGGACAGATTATTGGAAACTCCCAAGAATTAGTGAACACTTCGTGTCCCAAGCAAAGTTTTTTTAGGCTATTCAACTTTCCAAGCTCCAGCATTGGATCATGATTAAGGCGGGATCCCTTAAGCGAGAGTTTAACGAGGTGTGGTGGAAGCAACCTAGCCTCTATGTTGACATTCTTTTGCCATTCTCCATTCAAGTATAAGGATTGCAAATTCTGATAATTTGAGAGTGCTTTTGGGTAAACAATTTCCATCGGGATTTTAGAATTACAATAACAACCAAATTTACGCAGGTTGCGCAATGTATGAAATAGATTAGTCATTGATACCCATTTTTCAGAATAATTTTCAATACCTAATGTATGTAGGTTGGGCAACTTGGCATCACATACATCCTGAGATCTGACCCACTTGAGGGTCTGTAGATTGCTTATTGGGGTACCCTTTGGTAGTCCAGGAATGTCCCTCCCGTGGTCAACCAGTACATGCCTCAATGTACTAATTGTCCATAAGCCATCACATTGGCTATAATCATCCCCTCGCAATTCCAGAGTTTCGAGACTTTTCATACGATGAAAAGAGGGGCGCTCAATTTTACAGTCACTAAGCCCCAAGAATTTCAGGTGAATCAACTTATCTAATGATTCTAATACTAAATCGACTCTATAGCTACCCACTATTTCTAGAACTTTAAGAAGCCTATAATTAGAGCAATCTAAGCTCGTTTTAAAATATACATTGCTTGTTTTAAAATATACATTTGTATCGAACAAAAATAAAGAACGGGTATTTGGACCTACATATTCAGTAAATTGGGAATTCTTCTCTTGGGCTTGAAGTGAAGCACGTCGGATTATTCTGTCGGGCTTGTTGTCAGCCGAAGCTTGTGAAAAAACCGTGACAAAGTTTTCATGCCCGGCTTCATTCATTGCCAACTCGCGAAGAATATCATGCAATTGGAAGTGCTTGATCAAACCATTCGTGGATCGGCTTAATACTTGAACGATACTCCTGAATTAATTTTGGTTTATAAACAAGTTAGGAAATACTGAAAGTATTGCAGTCATGATTACAAAGGTTATATATCCTAACTAGACACATTAGTTTCTATATAAATTGAAAGATAAAATTACTTTATGCTGATTTACTAGACTTATTAGTTCCTATATTAATTGAAAGATAAAATTAATTTATGCTGATTACTTAGATGCATTGAAATAAAAAATGCAATTAATGTAATTTGTTCGTAACTATAGAAATAAGAACTTTCGTAAATTTTGTTCTAGATTTGAAAAGAAATATTTTAATGTACATGTATGTTGGTTGAGAATTCGGAATAAAATTTAAAATATTCAAACTACTTTTTATATTTCGAATCCCTCACGCAAAAATTATAACTTTACACACTCAATCTCCTAAACATCAAATTTCGATTTTATTCTTAGAGCCGTGTTTTACTATCAAATCGTATCTACTATTTTTTGTTTCTTTTACAACACACGTGAAAGATACCTAATTGAAAAGAATCTTTCGTTCACTCTATTAAAAAAAACCGAGAACATGCACTTGGTAAAAGGTTTTACAGGAAGATGCTATTTTTTAGAGAAGAAATCATAAAATTAGAAAGAGGTGTATGATACATGTTAAAAAAGGTGAAGGAACTTTAATATATATATATATACACACACATATATATATTGGAAAATAATATATCTTGCAATTAAGAGTATAATAAGGCATCGTAGCTTATTTTTATTCATCTTGTACTCCACTTTACTCGATCATTTTGTTTGTTTTTATGTACTTTTTATGGAAGCTCTCTACTTATTCTATTCTATAATAAAATTATAGTATAAATATAATGTATACGTAAAATGTTTTATATGAAGTAGTTAATTTGTGAAAATAAAGTTTGCAAGAATATTGTATCGCTGCCTCATAAAAAATAAGAAAAAACAATTTTATGTATATCTTTTTGCAAGTTCCTCAAGGCAGTCCTCAGCCATTATCTCCATTGTTGGCCTATTCTCGAGTGGTATGAATCCCTCTGCCACCCACATTCTGATCAGGTGTCTTGCAGAAATCACAGTCTTCAGGGAAAAAAGCAAGATATTGGAAGCATACCTTTAGATAGTAAGGCAAATCTTCGTAGCTCATTGCTAAAATTCGCATACAATCCTTGCCATCTGAGTTCCAATTCATATTTTGCAATATCCTTTCCCACTTAGGGTAGGATGATTGTTTAGAAAGGATACCACCTAATACAACCAAAGCTAGAGGTAACCCCTTACATTTCTTTGAAAGTTTGTCGGCAAGTTGAAGGAGATCGGTAGGGTATTCTTTATCAGGTTCTTGATGAGGGAGAGCCTTTTTGAGGAGGAGGTTTAGGCTTTTTTTATCATCTAAGATCTTGAGTTCATATTGTATCGTTTGGTACTCGGCTGATTTTTCAACTTCGATTGACCGGCTAGTGATCAAAACTCGACTCCCATTCTTATTAGCATTAGGCAATACATCTTTGAGTTCATTCCATAGATCCTCATCCCACACATCATCTAGAATAATTAGATATCTTTTGTCACTTAAAAAACGTTTGAGCTTACCAACATAATAGCCCACATCTCGATTCTTAGGTACAGAATCGTTGTACTCGCTGATCATCTTTGTTAAGAGATCAAGCATATTGAATTGCTGAGATATCGGCAACTTTATATGATAGTCGAAATCTGCCTTGGCACTGGTTAGAGAAGAAAAGAAGATATTATTAGATTGATTTCTAGCAAGGTTTCTGAACAATAGTGATTGTTGCAGCCATATATTACTATGATCTCGGGATTTTATATTGAGCAATTGAGCTATTAGGATCAATATTAGATCTTCAAAATGGTAATTTATAACAGTAGTACTAGTTTTTTTTTTTTTTTGATTGGGACAGTAGTACTAGTTGATCGTTGCCATATGTAGCAGCTAACTTAGGCAAACTCTTATTTTTATTATTGTAATTATTTTATATATATCATTAAAACATAGTGGAAAAAAAATATCTACACTTGCCTTTTGTATACCATACATGCAAGGGTAGTCTTTCCTAGACCGCCAGAACCCACTATGGTTATGACTGCCAGCTTTGTTGTTTGCTCAGGATGCAACAGCTTCAGAATGTTGTCCTTGTCTTCCTGCATGCCTACGACTTGATTTTCATCTACATCAGAATAAGCAGCTGTTCGACGTGGCATTCTGACTGCCTCTCCTTTGCTCTTGTCTTCCAGTGGCTGGTCTTTGATTCCATAGCGGTCCCTGCTCTCATAGATCTCTTGGAGTAGATTTTGGATGTTATCGAGCTCAGTGCCAAGCTTGTGGAGGTTAGGAAGGTTCATGGGCTTCTTGAACACCTTTTTGAGTTTTTGCGAAAAGCTGCTGGCCTCTTTTTGGTGGTGATCTTCAACTGGTAGAAAATAGGTGTCGGTTGCATCGGCAATGCGATAGGCCACATCGCGAAGCTCATTCAGCCAATTCTGAACTCGCTCATCTCCCTTTTTTTTTGAGTCGGCATCTTTCAGGCAGCACTTGATTCGGGTGAGCTCGCGCTGCACCCGTTCGACTTTCTCCCCAACCCCACCCAAGAACTGTTCTTCCTTCACTATGAAATCAGCGAGGTTCTTGAGTACAAACACCACAACTGCCTCAGCCATTGCTCTCTCTCGCTGTCTTTTGAAATGTGATTCAATGTAAGAGGATATTATTAGCTAATGCTGAGTGCAGATGGTGATCCTAGGCATATATGGTCTCATTATATAGCTAAACTGATCATGTACGCTTAGTCTAATTGCAAGAATAAATTTAATAATTAATTTCTGGAATACCCACTTGATCATGCTGAAATCATTTCGATAATCAATTCCATCATTAATTATTAATTAGTTGGTAGTTGTACCTCGCTATTTTTTTTATTGTTTTGTTTCCGTTTTTCCTGCGGTGATCGTAATTGATTGGATCCAACCAGTTAGAACAAATTGTCTTAATTATAGATAACAGCTGGTATTAATTTTTTAAAATAAGAACATATTTCCTTTTTTATATCGGATTATTTAATGTTTTTTATTTTTTATTTAACTCATATTGCATTTAAATGTTTTTCAATTGCAGCACATGCATGAGCATCAAAACATATTGTCAACTAGGGAAACTACGTACTATTTTGTTGGCCAAATTATTAATTCTTATTTCTTCTATAAAATGTGGATAGTGCTCTACTGAATTATTGTACATGATACAATACTTTTATAGTATTTGTACAACTTCGCTGGGATATGTATTTTCTTTTGAATTCTCCAAGAGGCAAGCTCTCCATTTTGTTTGTTTTTATTACTATTATTTTATAAAAGGCAAACTTGAAGAGTTCAACGTGTCCTAATTTACTATAAAATTAATGGTTAGAGGAGTCCAACTCTGATGTCATTATCATTAATAATAGAATAATTTTATAACATGTAAATTTATTTGTCAAATAATGACATCAAATTAACTGTGATATTTAATTATCTTTTTTTTTTTAACTCAAATCAAATTAGATGGATGGTTCAAATTTGATTACAAAATCTTTTGCAAGTTTGATATTCATTAGAAAATTAGAATAGAAACATGCCATATATAAGAGGTGAATAGACATTTCGTCACAAAGCATCTTACATGATAGCACATTGCATGTATAGTTTTTAAACTTTTTGAAATCGAGGCCACAATTAATTTATTGGGCTCTAGGTTTGAGAAAAGGCATTTTTAAACAGACCGGAAAAAGTGAAGAGGAGGGTTCCAATACCTCGTGTTTTTCGTACCTCATCATACCTCATATTTCATATTTTCGTTTTCAAAGTCCAAAATATCGATCCGAACCGCTCAATATGATATCCATACTAAAATATGCTTGGAGATGAAATTTTATAATTTTTGAATTTTTTTACTATTATTTAAGATAGGTACAAAATCACTGTTTTTAGACCGTTAAAAAAATGTGATTTACTACTCATCTTAAAAAATAGTAAAAAAATATAAAAATTATAAAATTTCATCCCAAGCATATTTTAATATGGATACCAGGTTGAGCGGTTCGGATCAACGGTTTAGATTTTGAAAAGAAAATATGAAATATGAGGTATGATGTATGAAAGGCACGAGGCATTGGAACCCTCCTCAAAAGTCAATAACTCATTTCACAAGTTTGTTATAGAACAAAGAAACTCATGATATAACCAAATATAATTTTTAGAATAGATCTGATACCATTTTCGAGAATTCTTAATTTTTCCCATTCATTGCAGATAATCCTGAGCAGTTTCCTCTCCATCGGTCGTTTTTTTCTAACATGGTGTAGATTAACACTTTCGGTTAATTATGTGCTCCACATGGGAATGAAAGGCCAACTGACGCCTGCTACACCCATCAAATATTAGATGGGGTCCCATTATGACTTGTTTGTTCATAGTAAAACAGCACAGAAATTTTATATTTCCATAATAGCACTTATATATATGACTTGTTTGTTCATAGAAAGAGAATCCACGGCCGACAAATGTGGAAAAATTGCGGAGGCCCCTATAAAATAAAATATTGAAAATTCATTCAAGACCCTGTGTCAATCAGTAATTCAAACAAAGCCACTTCTCTCTCTGGTTCTAATATTTATACGTGATAATAAATTAAGAAAAACTTAATGACCCTTTTGAAAATAGCATTAGGTGGAAAATTTACTAATATTTTTATATATGTAATCAATAAAGAAAATTTAACGTTCCTTTCCAAGAAAAATTTAACATTGCTTTTCAAAATTGTAGTAGGTGGAGAATTTATTAATATTTATACGGTATATATATATGAAGAAAAATATTTAACGTCCCTTTTTGAAATTCTAGTAGGTGGAGAACTTACTAATATTCTTAGGTAATCAATGAAGGAATAATTAAAATCCTTTATGGAAATAGTTGTAGGTGGACAAAACTTACTAATATATATACATAATCAATAAAAATAAAAATTTAACGTTCATTTTAGAATAATATTTGGTGGAGAATTTACTAGTATAATTATACGTAATCAATGAAGAAAAACATAACGTCTCTTTCGAAAATGGTAGTAGATGGAGAACGTACTAATATTTATATGCAATTAAGAAGCCTCAATGATTGATAGCCAAGGTGGCCAAACAAGTAAGGTGCAATAGTACAGAAACGCAAAGCATACACGACATATTATACACACGTGCTCAAAATTCTCATTAAATCCGTGTTCAAAGCAAGAAAACACTGTTCTGAAAATTTATGCACATTATACGCAGTTTACTCTTTACAACCATGTATAAACACTCTCCAACATTCATACACGGTTTATGATAAAAAAAACAGTTTATGAATGTTGGAGGGCATTTTCGAAAGTTCTGGAGTGCATTTTCAGACGGGTGTATATGAGATGTTCCAACAATTCTACACGGTTTTATTGTCTAATCCGTTAGTGATGAACCAAATACAAATTTTTCCACATGATCGATCTGTGCCTTCCTATTGTAATGCATCTCTCTCTATTTTTTCTAAGTCATTTTTAGAACATCTCTTACCTGTAGGCCGTGCATGTATTTTTTCTGTGGACTTGACACATAAGCACGCACACTAAATCCTATTACAAGAGGGGTTTTATAGCCTTCCTAAATGAAAGGTGAAGTAGTGGAAGTAGTGGAGGATGTGGGGTCCACCCATGATTGGATAGATGAAGCCAAAACTAGCTATGACAGCTTGGCTCTGAAGCAAACGCTTCCTTCTAGAAAGCTCATCAGGAATTTGTCCTTCTAGAAAGCCAATTAGAGAAATCGCCTATTTTTAGAACAGTCCACGGATCGTGCAGCATCAAGGTTATGCCGCATGCGGCATAGAGGAGGCCGCACGGCTTCCTGACTTAGCAAATTTTCTTGTATTTTCATCAGTTTGCATGTTGTGCACTTCGTGTGAGGAGTTGCATGCTCCATGTAGTGCCCATTATGACGCCTTATTCAGAAATCACCTAAATATGACACTTTTGCTCTATTTTTGCCCTAAATACGCAACTTTCTCAAAAACGTGCGAAAAAACCTAAAAACACTCGCTTTTGCATTCGCTTTTGGCCATTTTCCGGAAGAAAAGATAGTGATTTTTTCTATATGTTTTGGCTTCATCACTCGGGGATTCATTTGGGGCGTAAAAAGTAAGAAAAATATAACTTAGACTTAGAGGTTCAAAGGCTTGAATGATGAACATTAAATAGTTGTCTTGAGAGAGTTAAATAGTGGGCAGAGCGACGCTGGATAGGGCGCTGGATGGGTGCCGACATACTAGAAACCCAATAGTATGTCCCGAAGCACTCGAGGGACGCGGACGGCGATTTGTGAGGGCAGTTATTAGGTCTTTTCATATTATACATTATCACAGTTGTGAAGATGACCGTGACATATTACCTACATTTTCACCATCAATAATTAGAGCTAACGACCAGTTAGAACAAATTCTCTCAATTATTGATAAGTACAGCTCGCATTTTTCAAACATATTGTTGTTTTTATGACAAGTTATTTATTTAATTGTCCATTTTATTTGGCTTTACTATTATTTTATAACAATTTTTTAAATGCCAACTTGAAAAATTTATCATGCCCTCATTTATTATAAAAAAGGCTATGAGACAAGCCAAACTCTGATGCCATTATTAATTGATGCACATGCTTGAAGACAAATTAGACTATAACGACGTGTTTGGTTTATCTAGATTCCTACTGATCCATACCTACTAGATACATTGAACAATAAGATAAAAAGAAGTAATTAATATAATTTAAATATTGATAACTTGTAGTTCATCGATAAATGCCACGTTCGCATGTGCGCACAATACGGACTGCTGTTCCCCACCAGAGAGTGATGTCGATAAATATATATTTCATAGCTAATTGTCACCAAATGTATGATATATAAATCCAGACAACAACCTAGAAATGAAGAACCTATGACATAATTCTTGCAGATAATCCTCATCAGTTTCCTCCATCGTTTTTTCTAGCATGGTGTAGATGAACGCCTTAGCTTAATTATGTGCTCCACAGGCGAATGAAAGGCTAACTGACCCCTGCAACAGAGTATCAATTATTGGTTGGGGTCCCATTATGACTTGTTTGTTCATAGTAAAACAACTTCCGTGATTTGTACAGCAATTTTATATTTCCAGAATGGCACTTATATGACTTGTTTGTTCATAGTAAAAGAATATATCCACGGCCCACAAATGTGGAAAAATTGCGGAGGCCCCTAAAAAATAAAATATTGAAAAGGCATTCAAGACCCTATGTCAATCAGTAATTCAATATACAATGCCACTTCTCTCTCTGGTTTTAATATTTATACGTGATAATAAATTAAGAAAAAATTAACGACCCTTTTGAAAATAGTAGTAGGTGGAAAATTTACTAATATTTATATGTAATCAATAAAGAAAATTTAACGTTCATTTCGAAGAAAAATTTGACATTGCGTTTCAAAATTGTAGTAGGTGGATAATTTATTAATATTCTTAGGTAATCAATAAAGGAATATTTAAAATCCTTTATGGAAATAGTTGTAGGTGGACAAAACTTACTAATATATATTTACTAGTATAATTATACGTAATCAATGAAGAAAAATATAACGTCTCTTTCGAAAATGGTAGTAGACGGACAACGTACTAATATTTATATGTAATCAACCAGGAAGTATTTAACTTTCCTTTTGTTAATAGTAGTAGGTGGAGAATTTACTATTATTTATATGCAATTAATAAGTCACAATGATTGATAGCCAAGGTGGCCAAACAAGTAAGGTGCACTAGTACAACAAAGAGAGTTGGTTTAATTAAAAATTATAATAATGAAAGAGGATTCGGACAAGGCTCAAAACAAAAGAAAAAAAAGGGCTTGAGTCAGAGAAAAATGCTGTCTGAGAAAGCATTTTTCTAATAATGTTGCAATTATTTTTCTAAAAATGTGCATTTTTCTAAAAAAAAGACAAAATACTAGTTGGGCCGAGAACTAATAATTATGTTGCAATTATGTTGCGAAAAAAGGCAAAATACTAGCTGGGCCGAGAACTAATAATTATGTTGCGAAAAAAAGACAAAATCCAGTTGCCTTCATTTAATACTAGCTGGGCCGACAACGAGCCCAAAATACTATATTAACTGGGCCGAGACACTACAAAATAATTGGATAAAGAGTTATGTACATTTTCTGTTCATTTTATTCGTTTGACTTGTGTAATGGGCCGAGAACGAGCCCAAAATACTAACTGGTTTCGGTCCAACGAAGGCCCATTGAATAACATTTAAGACCGAATGAATTGCGGTTGCGGTTAATATTAAGCCTATTTACGCGCAAATTGCCTCTGGTTCAAGTCGTGTTATAGCCCAATTGCTCAATTCAGAAAATTTTAAGGATCAAATTTGACAATTAATATAGTTCAAGGAAGCCAGTTCTCTCTGAATATATTATCGAAAGTTGAACCATGCGAAAGCTAACACAGAGTTTTACACTTGTGTTCTACAACACTGAGCAATTATTCTCCTTGTATCGGTTAAGAATCGCCCATTTCTATCCTCGGCAGCTAATTTCTATTGCATCTTCACCCAAAACAGTTTGGTTTTTCCTATATAAAACTTCTTAATGCAGGATTTGCTCCCCATGTTGGACCTTTTAATGTTCTCACGCAATGCTACTGTATATATATGTACTAGTATTTCAACCGAAAGCATATTAGTTAATCTCTCTGTCCATATATATATATATAGAGAGAGAGAGAGGCTAAGCTAAAAACATTTGTTCCTAGCTTCTGGAACAAACGGTTCGATTCTCTGAGTTTCAAAGTCGAAACAGTCGATCCAAACAGTTAGATATTCAATCTATATTAAAATGTGCTTGGAGACCAAATTTTATATTGTTTTGAATTTTTTTACTATTTATTAAGATGGTTTGAAAATCGCTGATTTTATTAAACTTCTCCACCATTGGAAAACAACGATTTTCAAACCAGCTTAATAAATAGTAACAAAATTCTAAAAAATATAAAATTTGATCTCCAAGCACATTTTAATATAGATTGAATATCTAACGGTTTGGATCAACTATTTGGACTTTGAAAATCAGAGAACCGAACCATTTGTTCCATGACCTACGAACAAACGTTTGTATCTTAGCCCCCCTCTCTCTCTCTATATATATACATATATATATAATTTGAGCTAATCTCCAGCAAGCATTTGTTTTGTTGGGACTCATTGGCTCAAGACAATTTTGAAAGGATCTCAGCCAGCTGTTATCTCGGTCCAGTAATGATCGAGCTGTTAGCGAGCGAATCAGATGCGAGTCACGATCGAGCCACGAGGTACGAGCTTTTGCCACTCCTAAATATGTGGGATCATTAGATAGTAATTTTGTATAATTTTCCACCCCCTTTATAATTTGGAGCTCTTGCGGAGTAGGTTGAACAACACCCAGAGAAGAAGCCCATTAATTTTTGGGCCTACTGGGCCTGATGAAAAATAGGTCAACAATTCAACATGATATCTGTGCGTCTGGTTGTTGACCTAATCATAGGCGACTTTTTCGGATCTCTTTTTTTTTTATTCTGGTTTTCGAATTCTCTGCCGTAAGAACTAAGAAATGATGAATTCATTCTGGAGAAAATAAGTGATTTTCTGTACTAGTCAGTTAGTATGGGTGCATAATTATTTTCTAAGAAGTTGGGTATATTTTTTAAAGAAGAAATTGAAGGCCTTTAATTTCTATAAAAAATTCAAGGTACTTGTTGTTATATAAATTTGATAAGTTTTATCGTGAAGAGCGTTCAGGTCTGATAGAGGCGGTTAGTTTAATATTTAAAACGATTTATTAGATTCAAATTTTTCTAAACATGCTACATCTTTTTTTAAATGTAGAGGTTTGATAGAGGTATTGAGGTCTGATTGAGGCGTTAAAAATAGAGAAATGACCAATTACAAAATTGACATTTTTCTAAACATGCTACCATTTTTTTCTTAATAATTAAAGGGTAAAATTAGTACTTTTTAAATATAAAATGTGTTTTAATAAAAAAAATAGAAACAATAAAATGGGTAAATTTGTGATTTTCTTAAATTTAGAAGTGTAAATATGATATTATGAATTTTAGAGGGGATATAAGTAATTTTGAAGTTTTTTAACGGGTAAACATGAAATTCCCTCTATTTATTTTATTCTACGTTGAAAAAAAAGCAAACAAAAAGTTAACAAATTCATGTCTAAGAGATGGAAAGTGTTGAATAATACATGGTCCAAGAAAAATCTTCGTTTATGTGTGCTACAATTTTACGGTGAAAAGATAAATACACTGGAATTTTGTTACTACGCATTTATTATAAGAAAAAGTAACCCAAGTTAGAGCTATTATTATGTACAGAAATAGGGAGGGAGTTGCACAAGTCTTGTAATAATTTTCAGTATAAAATGATGAAGATGAAAGAAATTCAGAATTTTTAATTCATAGAAATTATTTAAAAAATGATAGAAAAAAATAGAAAGAATACCACAACCACAGTTGTTAGACTGAAAAAATGATGAAGATGGAAGAAATTTAGAATTTTTAATTCATAGAAATTATTAAAAAAAATGATGGAAAAAAATAGAAAGAATATATCACAGTTGTTAGACCTATAAAAAGATTGGAGGTATTTTTTTTTTCACAAATTTAAACCGGAAAAAATTGTACCCATCCAAATTTTTTTTTTCTTTTTTTCAGTTCTTTTATATCTTCTGTGGCCTAAAAAATCCAAAATTTGTGAGGAAATATATGATAAAAGAACAAGGGCACAAGGTCTTCAGTTTATTTTTTTTTATGGTCCATCTATATACTTCTGCCTCAAATTATATATGGTCCAAGATTTTTTTTTTGCCGCACGCTACCGCATAAAGCGAACCGCAAAAATAACAACAAATCAAACAAAAGTTTGGATCGGTATTATTTTTTTTTCTTTTTCTCTATTATTTTTAAATAATTTCTCTGAATAAAAAATTCTAGAAGAAATCAAGGGACGTCACTGTTACTGGTAGTGTGTAACATCATATGTTTGAATTCTGATAGAAAATTACTTGTGGATATTAAAATTGAATGTGTTCCATTCTAACTTTATTTAAAAAAATATATTCTTTAGACTAGTACTAATGAAAAGTGCTAAACTGCTATTTCTATGAAAATTTGATTTTCTGTGTTGAGGTCAGAACACTTGAAAAACTTTCAATCCAAACGATCGATATTTGTTTATTCAGAATATAGTACAAAATTATCAATTTCTACATATATTATTAATTTAACATTTTTCTTGCACTATTTTCACATACTAACCTAAATATCATTATGCTTTCATTATTTTATTTTACAATCCAAATTAACACACCCAGTTAGGTTAGTACAATACCACTAACTAAACAATATAAACAACCAAAAAAGTAATTCTATTGCGTCTAAACAATATTAGAACTAAACACGGATGAGAGAAATATTCATTAAATCCGTGTGTAAAATGAGGGAATTTTTATAAACCATAGTTAAAAAAAATATTTTTACGAAACCAAGATGATTACTTTCTTTTTTTTAAAAACCATAAGAACCGAAATGGTATTTCGCCACCATTTTTTTTTATTCTGGACCGAAATGGCATTTCGGTCCGGTTCCCTTTTTGGATTTTCTGTGGCGACTCATATGAAAACTTGTGAAACCAGTACCACCGAAAATCAAAAAAGTGGACCGGACCGAAATGCCATTTCGGTCCAGAATAAAAAAAATTTAATTATGGTTTATACAAAAAATTCGTAAAATGAGCTCCAACATTCATACACGGTTAATTAAAATATAACCGTGTATAAATGTGGTTCAATATTTATATACGGTTGTGTATTAAACACCGTGTACGATTGTGGTTAGGTTAACTGTTTATAAATGACCTCCAATAATTTTGTACGGTTTTATATACCAGCTGTGTATGAATGCTCTGTAGGATTTTTTGGACCCACTTGTAATCTTACATTGTTTTGTTTCTATCAATCGTGTATGAATGTTCTGTAAGATTTTTCCAAAAAAATCCTCTTTATAATCATACATGAACACAACCAAAGTGGTCTCATTTGATAATAACGCTCTTAAGTGCAAACAAAAGAACCTGTGATAGACAATCAAGATCGATCATGACCGCATCCTTGCCACACTTATCTACCCTATCCATGAAAAGTCATAGTTTGTTCAGAATCGTCGATCTTTGTAATTAGATATCCCGGATCTATCTGAAGTTTTGCAATAAAATCCAAATATTAAATATGTAATTCACTTATAGATTGCTCCACTGTGCATCACCACACAAACCACCAAAAACTGATAAATTGAGCAACCAATAACCATAACATAACATTGGTTCACCAGCGGATCATGAACCAACCCGGCACAATTTGTCCTGAGGTGCCGGCCGACGTGCTAGAGGTCGTGCTGACTACTCTGCCGACAATCGACTTGCTCTCCGCATCATGTGTGTCCCATGACTGGCTCCATGCCATGCGCTCCTGTCTGCACACCCGGCCCCGCCTCTTCCCGTGGCTCATCCTACGCTGTCTCCACTACTACAGAAATGGTCATTGTACACTGTACATTGTATACGGATTTGACAATTTTATATAAAAACCGTGTGATATTGTAATTTTTTGGAATCCCGAACTATCTGTGGGATATATTACACGGATATTTATTAAAGAATCAGTGTAGAAAGCCTTGAGAGAGCTACACAGACGTTTATCAGGAATTGTAAACGTTTATCAGGAATTACACGGATATTTATTAAAGAATCAGTGTCAGACTGACAAGATTGTGCCCGACTCTTCATTCGGCTCTGCATCCAGCTCTGAAGGTCCTTCATCCACCTCTTCCCTTTTTTTTGAAGGTCCTTCATCCAACTTTTTACTCAACTCTTTCTTTATTAAAATGTATCTTCATATTACCCTCTGTAAACCCTAGCTACTGGCACGAAATGTATACCTTAAGTTTATATTTGAAATCATTATGGGATCGAGGATCAGGAAGAAGGATATGTCTACCCAGTATGGATTTGTATAATATATGCTCAATATGGATTTGTAATGCTCAATATGGATTTGTATAATGTTTCAATTTAAATTTTGTAATACTCAATATGGATTTGTATAATTTTGTATAATTTAGTGTACATGAATTTTTAGTTTACCCTTATTAATTGACCGGTTTGTATGCCATCCACCGATTTTGTGTTCCAAATATAAAGCATGTTCTTGTAATTAAATAAAATATAGTGAATTTAGTAATTTTTTTTGCTGTAATTGTAAATAAGGAGATGAATTTATGAATTTTGTAATTGTTGAACATGAATTTGTAATGCTAAATATGAATTTTGTAATGATAAGTATAATTTTTGTGCTGTAATTGGAAAACTGGATGTCAAATTATCTGAAAAACTGGGGGTAAACTCAATATTGAATTTTGTAGCAAACTGGCTAGCAAAACTGGAGGCTAGCTCAGAAAAAAAGTGTTAATAAAAAAATATATAGGATAACATACACGGATATTTAACTTAAAACCGTGTCCAAATAGTAACTGTACACGGATATTTGTTAAATATTCGTGTACGAAATAGGTACACGGATATTTGTACTAGCATTATACACGGTTCTAAGTAAAAATAGCCGTGTATGATTTGTTAGAGAGCTACACGGATTTCTTAACGAAAAATCCGTGTAGAAAGTAAATGTATACGGTTGTTTGTTGAAAATCCGTGTAGAACCGCGTTCTCCTATCTTAAGTGATACTGATTTTTTTATAAATTCCTAGAAAATGCTAGCATTATACACACGGTTCTTAAATAGAATTAACCGTGTATGATTTGTGAGAGAGCTACACGGATTTCTTGACTTAAGATCCGTGGAGAAAAGTCTTTGTAGGGTTTTGGTATAAAAGGCCTTCTCCTTCCAGCGCCGTTTTTATTTTTATCGAGTAATTAATACTGTCTCTCTCTCTCTCTGTATTGAATGCGCTGATCTGATTTCTGCAAAGGCCAGCAGCTGGTATTATCTGAGATCTTTGAAGTTTGTATTTTCTCCTCTCTATATCTTTCTAAGGTTAGTGTATATATATATATATATTTTCCTTTTCTTCCTCTATTTTTATGTTACTTATTTGTACTTATTTAGATCATGTGTAATTAGTGTATTGTTGTCCAATAACCGACCTACTTATGCTTTTAGGTCCTTTGCCCGTTCAAAATTAATCCAATAGGGATTAATTTTGGATAGTCCCCGTTTTGGGACTGCTCTTTGAATATTGGGTCTCATTTAGGATGTGAACACATATTAGCGGGATTTAATTAGTAATTGAGGAAAGTTCGACGGTATTTTCCCTTAATGCTCCTACGAGTATGTGGTTTTTACGCATACTTGGGGAGTTAAGGGGAAATGCTGCCGAATTTTTCTCAATTACTAATTAAATCTCGCTAATATGTGTTCACATATGGGACCTAATATTCAAAGAGTGGGTTAGGATTGTAAACCGGCCCTTTGTAAGCCTAGAATTTGGTACCAATTTACATGTTGACCATGATTAATTGAAATCATTTTTTTAATTTAATTTACAGATGGATCGAAGTTGGATGTATGAATTGCGACGTGATAGTGAAGAATATTTGGGTCGCGTTGATGAGTTCATAAAATTCGCTGAGAGGTATAGAGTGAAGATGATGGAAGCCGACATTTTGTGTCCTTGTAGAGATTGTAAAACTTTTTTAAAATTTGGGGATTCCGAAGAAATTAGAGCTCATTTGATTTGTCATGGATTTAAGAAAAGATATACATGTTGGTTCATGCATGGTGAGGAATTTGGAGAAAGTAGTTGTACCAATAAGAATTCTAACCGTTGTGAAGAGAGCGATGAAAATGTAGAAATTTTGGATAATTTTGAACTTGATTTCAGCGATGATGATGTGAATGTCAAAATTTTTGATAATGTTCAACTTGATCGCAACGACGATGATGAGCTGGAGACGGATATCGCTGAAAATGTAGTACACGAATATATTGATAATCTGGAGGACATGTTACATGATGTGGAAGATGAAATTAGTGATAAAAATTATGATAAATTTCAGTATTTGTCTAATGAATCCAAAAAGCCGTTGTATCCTGGGTGTACCAAATTTACGAAACTGTCAGCTGTGTTGAAATTATTGAACTTGAAAGCAGACAGTGGTTGGAGCGATAAGAGTTTCACGTCCTTATTAAAGCTTTTAGGAGAAATGCTCCCAGATAACAACGAGTTACCCCGTACAATATATCAGGCGAAGAAGTTGATATGTCCGGTGGGGTTGAAGATCGAAAGAATACATGCATGTCCGAATGACTGTGTATTGTATCGTAATGAGTACGAGGCCATGGATGTCTGTCCTAAGTGCAGTGTTTCTCGGTATAAACGTAAGGACCAGGGCACTACTGATTGTGACGACGGCAAAAAGGGCCGGCCTCCGGCTAAGGTGTTGTGGTACTTGCCGATAATACCGAGATTCAAACGGTTATTTGCAAATCCCAAAGATGCAAAGTTAATGCGTTGGCATGAAGAAGGGCGCAAAAAGGACGGTAAACTAAGACACCCGGCTGATCTCCTCAGTGGAGAAATTTTGATAGACATTTCAAAAATTTTAGTTCCGAGATAACAAACCTCAAGATTGTGGTGAGCACAGATGGAATGAGTCCGTTTGGAAGCATGAGCAGTCGGCACAGTACTTGGCCAGTTCTATTAGCCATCTACAATCTTCCTCCTTGGTTGTGCATGAAACGCAGGTATATAATGATGTCATTACTAATCCAAGGACCCAGACAACCCGGAAATGACATAGATGTATATCTCGCACCATTAATTGAGGACCTCCAAAAATTGTGGCGTGATGGCATCCCGGTGTGGGATGCGTACATGAAAGAGACCTTTAACTTGCGGGCTATGGTGTTTTGCACCGTAAATGATTTCCCCGCGTACGGGAATTTATCGGGTTACACTTGTAAAGGAGAAAAAGCGTGCCCTATTTGTGAAGATGATACGTAGGTGCTGAGGTTGAAGAATTGATAAAAGAATGTATTTATGGGGCACCGTAGGTGTTCGCTCCCAGATGAGAGGTACAGAGTTTCACCACAGCCTAGGCTGTGGAGTTTAAACCCTATTCAACTCTTGGACGAAGGTTGCAAGTGCACAACCCTGTCGTGTAGTTAGAACGGGTGTCGATCCTCAGGGATGGTCTATTTTCTGAACTTAAACTATTCCTAGTTAGGTACTAGAAGTTGAATGTTTGAGGTTTGTTTGTTTAATCCTAAGATATATGAACAAGTCGAATGAAATGAAAGAATGAATGAACAAGTATGAATATATGAACAATTGTATTAACAATGAATTAACGGAAAAGAATCAACTAAATGTTAGTATTTTGTACTATGGTATAAAAGGGCGTTTCAAGGGTTTCAGATTTCATCTTCAACTTTGCTGCTCAGACCTGCCACACGACCCGCATGCTTTCGCATGCGACCTTTGTGACGCGACCCGCATGCTTTCGCATGCGACCCGCTTGGCCTTAAGCGCTCCGAACCTGGCACGCGACCCGCAAGCTGTGGCTTGCGACCCTCGTGATGCGACCCGCGTGCTAAGTCACGCGACCCGCATGGTCCCTGAGCTGAGTCTGCACATGTCAAGTTTCTTGTTGTTTAAGTCGTGTAAGGTTAGATTGACCGTACCTAGTGTCACTGAACCTCAACTTTCGTGTGTTGGCTTAGCAGACCTGGTTTGGAATTTTAATTTCACCTTCTCAGGTTTAATCAAGCTGTTTGATCTAAACCTAAGTTCTCAATTCTGTTTACTAAAGGTATCTACAAGCTGAAGTAGAAACTTTCACCTTTCGGCTATTCATTGATCTACAAGCTGAATAGAAACTTTCACCTTTCGGCTACTCATTGACCTCACCTTTCGGTTCTTAGACCTACCTCAGGTACTTAACCTAACTGCAAGAAGCATCAAGCCTTTGGTACAAGAAGAAATGCCTAAGGCATTCAACAGTAAGCAATCAAGAATCAAACAATTTAGATCAAGCAATCTCAGATAATACAAGAATCAAGAAACACGAAATAACAATAAGAATCGATCCATATGCATCATCAAACAACGTATCAGACTACAAATCCAAACCCTCGAAACTACAGTATCTACTCAGACATCAAATAAATCAAAACAAGAGAGAGAGATAGGAAGCAAATCATAGTGAGGGAAGAGGTAGAGAAGAGGATTGAAGCTTCAGTTGAGTCTTCTTCTCCAAATCGACTCTCCTTCAGCTTCAGATCGCCTTCTCTCCTCTCCAAGTCGCCTCAGGAGCCAAGCTCCTCTTCAAAACCGATCAGATCCCCTTTTTCGTGAAAGTCTCGGGGGTCCCCTTCTCTCAATTCGCGCAGGCCTTATATAGGCATCTTAACGGGCTTTAATCAGGCCTGGCACAATTGACTCGACGCGGGTCGCATGCAAACTCATGCGGGTCGCGTCTAGTGGAAGTGAGCAGTGGGTTTTGGCTCAGAGATTGTAGATCTTGTCGCAAGCTTTCCGAAAAGTGGTCATACGCCCAAAACGGAGTTACGAGTCAAAAGTTATGACTGTTTTAAGTTCGGAGCTGAAATTTCAGGATCTGATGCGACCCGCGTGAGATTTGACGCGGGTCGCGTGGGGGAAGTCAGAAATCTGCCTTTTTTGCCTGTTTTCGCCTATTTCCTGCAAATCAACCACAAAACTGCAACAGTACCATATTCTATTTGATTTTCAATATAAACTATGCAATTTAGTGGTCAAAAACATAAGGTCTGGTCTGAAAATAGGACGAAATAATAGATGAAATATAGACATATCAAATTCCCCCAAGCTTACCCTTTGCTTGTCCTCAAGCAAATCTGTACTTTCAAATCGGGTTTGGAATCTAAATGCAAGCTAAATGCCTAAAATGTGAAAATTCACTTAATTGCTCCAATAAAGAAACTGAAGAATCTTTTTGCTATGGTTAGGGTTTTTCTTTGGTCGATTTTGATTCACCTCACAAATTGATTAACAAAACCTCAAACTCGAAATGTTTCGAAACTTGCAAAGCTGATTACTTGAATTATCGAATTATCATTCTTTCACTAAACTATGCCCTCGTTTGTAGGAGATTTTCCCTTTTGTCCCCCCCAAGCTTGGATCAAGCTTAGGTCAGAAAGTTGCGGACTTCGTGTGTTGATATGTGCAAAATATATATATATATATATATATATATATATATATATATATATATATATATATATTTTTTTTTTCAAATTGGGAGACGAGCTCAAAGGCGTCCATTCAAGACTTATTGCCAGTACTCTTATGTTCTCCGTCTTTTCATTCCTTTTTATTTTCATTTTCTCTCTTTTTTTTTTTATTTGCACATACCATGAATACACACATCCACTAACGTTCATTCACACCAACGGATATCCCAACCTTTCTATATTTGAAATCCCTATTTCCAATATTTGAAAGGCACAATTCAGTTTCTAAATTCTATTTCAACATTCAAGTCTCCATTCTCACAAGTCTCAAACCATTTATTCCTAATCAGTTCTATTTGGTCAATTATGAGGTTAGTTCTAACTTCCCAAAGTCATCCCAATCACATGAAAATTTTCAAACAAGTCCCAAATCGAAACAATCAAGCAAATTTTTCACCTAACAATGCAAGAGAAAAGTAAAAATGACCTAAGTGCAATCAAAATAAATCCTAAAACACAAAAGTAAATCCTAAGATACAAAAGTAAACACAAAAGTAAATCCCAAGATACAAAAGTCGTCTTCCCCCCCAAGCTTAGCCTGAGCATTGTCCTCAATGCTTCAAGACTGAAAGATAAAGAGATATAGAAGCAAAAGGGAAAGAGAAAACATACCCGCTCAGTCATCGGTGGGAGGTGGATCAGGTGGCACTGGTGGGAGCACCCACTTCTGAGGAACACGAACCATGCGATCACACACTTGCATCAGAAGAATCCGCAAGATTTCTTTCAAGTCCTTGATCAAGCACCCGATCGCGCTTTTGTGAGCTTCCAATTTCTCCAAGAGTGTAGCAGTCCGATCGGGTTCAAGATCTGCACTTATGATCACAGGACAACATCTATCTGAGTCTAAAAATTCATACCTGAGGTGAACTGCTGGAGGCTTGAGCTCAGGAGTCAGCCGCTCTGTCTGGGTCTTGACGCGGGTCGCATCAGGTGGCGTGCGGGTCGCATCAAGTGAAATTGCATCGCGTACTGACCAATCCGACTCGCGTCCCTCGGTTTCCAGGTCCTCAGACCACAGCATGCGGGTCGCATCAGGTGGCGTGCGGGTCGCATCCACATGCTCTTCAGGTGGAGATGCGGGGCGACTTGGCTCGATGCGGCCCGTGTCCACATGTTCTTCCGTGGGTGACGCGGGTCGTGTCTCAATGATGCGGGTCGCGTCAGGTTCTTCCAGGATGTCAGCCTCCTTCATCGCGGCCCGCGTGTCAGTTACGCAGCCCGCGTTCACATGTTCTTCAGGTGGTGATGCGGGGCGCGTGTCCTTGATGCGGCCCGTGTGCAGTGCGGTCTGGTTTGTTGGCTGAGCTGGTCCTTCGCATTCTGGCTGAGGTGGCAGCTTTCCAGGTTGAGGTTGGCGTGAGGCGACGATGTGGCTCAACTGCTCCAACAACTTGTTTTGAGCGGCCATCTGTGTGGACATGTTTTGCATTTGTTCCCACAGCATCTGGTTCACCTTCCCTTGCTCGTGTATGAAGTCGATCTCAGCGGGATCAATGTACGGCTCGGGTGGATCGGGTTGGAATACGCAATTGTTCGAGTTATCGAATGGTGCATTGTCGTAGAAATTGCAATTGTTGTTGCTGATATAGCCGTCCTGCTCCGATTCCTCACCCCAATCAACCAGTGGGCAATACTCGTAAGAGTGTCTCCTGTCCCCACACATGGCACAAGGCTGTGGTTGCTGGTTTCTGGCTGCCCTCACGCTCATTTTGATTGAATACCTCTCAAATGCCTCCTCTAGCTTGGTAGCTTTGGCATATAGAGCTGCGATCTGATCAGCTTTAGATCGGCCGCCTCCTCCAGCTTGAAAATTGTCGCGGCCATACCAATGTCGGTCTGTCGCCATGTACATCTTGAGCTCCTCAGATGGTGATCGCTAAACTCAAGCCAGAATGTTCCTGAAAAGGAGAAAAGAAAAATAAAGGAAAAGAAAAGAAAAGATACAGATTAAAATCTAGATTAACTAAGAAAAGTAAAAATTCAGAAAATGAAAGCCGTCCCCGGCAACGGCGCCAAAAACTTGTTCGCTCCCAGATGAGAGGTACAGAGTTTCACCACAGCCTAGGCTGTGGAGTTTAAACCCTATTCAACCCTTGGACGAAGGTTGCAAGTGCACAACCCTGTCGTGTAGTTAGAACGGGTGTCGATCCTCAGGGACGGTCTATTTTCTGAACTTAAACTATTCCTAGTTAGGTACTAGAAGTTGAATGTTTGAGGTTTGTTTGTTTAATCCTAAGATATATGAACAAGTCGAATGAAATGAAAGAATGAATGAACAAGTATGAATATATGAACAATTGTATTAACAATGAATTAACAGAAAAGAATCAACTAAATGTTTGTATTTTGTACTATGGTATAAAAGGGCGTTTCAAGGGTTTCAGATTTCATCTTCAACTTTGCTGCTCAGACCTGCCACACGACCCGCATGCTTTCGCATGCGACCTTTGTGACGCGACCCGCATGCTTTCGCATGCGACCCGCTTGGCCTTAAGCGCTCCGAACCTGGCACGCGACCCGCAAGCTATGGCTTGCGACCCTCGTGATGCGACCTGCGTGCTAAGTCACGCGACCCGCATGGTCCCTGAGCTGAGTCTGCACATGTCAAGTTTCTTGTTGTTTAAGTCGTGTAAGGTTAGATTGACCGTACCTAGTGTCAGTGAACCTCAACTTTCGTGTGTTGGCTTAGCAGACCTGGTTTGGAATTGCAATTTCACCTTCTCAGGTTTAATCAAGCTGTTTGATCTAAACCTAAGTTCTCAATTCTGTTTACTAAAGGTATCTACAAGCTGAAGTAGAAACTTTCACCTTTCGGCTACTCATTGATCTACAAGCTGAATAGAAACTTTCACCTTTCGGCTACTCATTGACCTCACCTTTCGGTTCTTAGACCTACCTCAGGTACTTAACCTAACTGCAAGAAGCATCAAGCCTTTGGTACAAGAAGAAATGCCTAAGGCATTCAACAGTAAGCAATCAAGAATCAAACAATTTAGATCAAGCAATCTGAGATAATACAAGAATCAAGAAACACGAAATAACAATAAGAATCAATCCATATGCATCATCAAACAAAGTATCAGACTACAAATCCAAACCCTCGAAACTACAGTATCTACTCAGACATCAAATAAATCAAAACAAGAGAGAGAGATAGGAAGCAAATCACAGTGAGGGAAGAGGTAGAGAAGAGGATTGAAGCTTCAGTTGAGTCTTCTTCTCCAAATCGACTCTCCTTCAGCTTCAGATCGCCTTCTCTCCTCTCCAAGTCGCCTCAGGAGCCAAGCTCCTCTTCAAAACCGATCAGATCCCCTTTTTCGTGAAAGTCTCGGGGGTCCCCTTCTCTCAATTCGTGCAGGCCTTATATAGGCATCTTAACGGGCTTTAATCAGGCCTGGCACAATTGACTCGACGCGGGTCGCATGCAAACTCATGCGGGTCGCGTCTAGTGGAAGTGAGCAGTGGGGGTTTGGCTCAGAGATTGTAGATCTTGTCGCAAGCTTTCCGAAAAGTGGTCATACGCCCAAAACGGAGTTACGAGTCAAAAGTTATGACTGTTTTAAGTTCGGAGCTGAAATTTCAGGATCTGATGCGACCCGCGTGAGATTTGACGCGGGTCGCGTGGGGGAAGTCAGAAATCTGCCTTTTTTGCCTGTTTTCGCCTATTTCCTGCAAATCAACCACAAAACTGCAACAGTACCATATTCTATTTGATTTTCAATATAAACTATGCAATTTAGTGGTCAAAAACATAAGGTCTGGTCTGAAAATAGGACGAAATAATAGATGAAATATAGACATATCAGTAGGTTTCTTCCAATTAATCACCCATATCATAAGAAGAAGAAGGCATTCAACGGGAAAGTTGAGCTTGGAGTGGCCCGTCGTCCATTAGATGGGAAGGGTGTCTTCGAGCGTGTTAAAAACCTTGATGTTGTGTTTGGAAAGTGTGCCACAGAAAGGCCGAAGAATATTTGGAAAAAGAGGTCTATATTTTGGAACCTACCTTACTGGGAACATTTAGAAGTGAGACATTGCATAGATGTCATGCATGTTGAAAAAAACATCTGCGACAGTTTGACTGGTTTATTATTGAACATTCCGGGGAAGACTAAAGATAGTACAAAGTTCGAAAAGACATGGTAGAAATGGGAATACGACCCGAGCTTGCACCGCAGGAGAAAGGGAAGCGCACGTACCTACCCCCCGCAATGTGCACAATGTCGAAGAAAGAGAAAACAAGTTTTTGTGAATGCCTCCGCAGTATTAAGGTCCCATCAGGGTATTCTTCGAATATTAAGAAGCTGGTGTCGATGAAGGACCTGAAACTGGTCGGTCTGAAATCTCACGACTGTCATGTTTTATTGACACATATGATTCCTGTTGCAATTAGGGGGGTTTTACCAAAGCCCGTTCGTCAAACCATTACGAAGCTTTGTTTTTTCTTCAATACAATAAATTCCAAAGTCATAGACCCTCTAATACTGGACTCTTTGGAGGTGGAAGTCGTCGCTACTCTTTGCCAACTTGAGATGTATTTTCCGCCATCTTTTTTTGATGTTATGGTTCACCTTGTTGTTCATCTAGTGAGAGAAATCAAGATATGTGGTCCTGTGTTCCTGCGGTATATGTATCCATTCGAGATATACATGGGAATTTTGAAAAAATACGTAAGGAACCGACATCGACCCGAAGGTAGCATTGTAGAAGGATATTCCACAGAAGAGGTGATTGATTTTTGCACCAACTACATGACCGGTGTCTGTCCTATTGGCGTTCCAAAGTCTCGATATGAGGGAAGGCTCCAAGGAGTCGGGACAATTGGGTTGAAAGCCGTAGTTGCTGATAGAGATGAACTACAGAAGGCACATTTTTTGGTACTACAGCACATGACAGATGTTGCTCCCTATATAGATGAGCACATGACAATCCTTCAACAACAGTACTACACGAGAAGTCAGAAGTGGCTTACCAACGAGCATAATCGTTCATTTGTAGGATGGCTGAGAGAAAGGGTGCAGTCACACCCCGATAGGGGGCCCGTAAATGAAATTGTTTGACTGCTGGGCGAAGGACCCCGAATTGTTGTTAGAACATTCCAAGGATACGAAATTAACGGATATACATTTTACACTAAATCCCAAAGTGATAAGAGCACGATGCAAAATAGTGGGGTGACGTTGGTGGCGACGTCTCAAGAATTCAGTAGATCCGGAGATTCCCGGCCCGTAATAGCATCAAAGTCGTATTATGGCGTTATTGAGGAAATTTGGGAGCTCATTTATAGTCCTGACCTTAGCATTCCCTTGTTTCGGTGTCAATGGGTCGAAGACCGGGGTGTTAAAGTTGATAACAACGGGTTCACACTCGTTGATTTTAATAAAGTTGGGTATGTTGATGATCCGTTTATACTCGCCAAGCAAGCAACCCAAGTCTTTTATGTCACTGACCCGAGTGATAATAGGTGGAGCATCGTCCTATCTGGGAAAAGAAGAATTGTTGGGGTACAAAACGTCGTCGACGAAGAAGAGTATGACCAGTTCGACGAAATACCTCCATTTTGTACCGACGTGCAAACTGAGGTAGCCTCAATTGAAGAACAAGACGAAGCAAACTATTTGCGATCCGACCACAATGAAGGAATATGGGCCGAATGTAATGTGCAATCAGTGAAAAAAAAGAGAAAAAGAAAAAAAAGGCAGATGTGTAGTATTTATCTTGTTTAGAAAATAACTTTTTAATTATCTTGTTTGGAAACAACTTTTAAATAATATTCTAGTTAAAATATTTCTATTTCAAAACAATATTTGCAGTTAAAATATTAGTAAAATAATATTTGCAGTTAATATATTTCTATTAGGATGCTCAAATTAGTTGACATATTAAATTTCAGTAAAAAAATATTGGCTTTTCAAACATTTCGAGTCCAAATAATACGTATACTTATTTATTATCACTTTTAAATAATATAAAAAACAACAAGTTAAACCACGCAATGTTGTCAATTACTTCACACACGGCCGTCTATTAACTAAAATCCACACAATAATGAGGAGAGCTACACGGATGTTTAATAAAGATCCGTGTAAAAAGGTTATCAAACACGGATGTTAGAGTAAACGTCCGTGGCTAAAGAGTTTAGGGTTTAATGGGGAAGGGGAGCTACACGGATTGTTTAAGGTAAAATCCGTGTAGAAAAATGGAAAAATTTGGTATAAAAGGCAATCTCCTCCCGGGCCCCGGCGCTGTTTTGATCAAGTAATTCTGATCAAAAGAAATTAAGAATTACTTGGAAAATAATTTTGTGCTATTCAGATGTGGAAAATCCTAATCCTGCGGGAAATCACAATCCTCCAAAAAATCCGTGTATAATCCGACCATGTGGGCGAGGTGATAAATGTCCTAATTTTTGCGGGAAGAATGGTCTCAAGACTAACATAATTCATTGGGAGGATGTACCCCCGCCACCTGTGATTGAAGTCTCTTCTCATTCAGAATCCGAATCGGATCCTGAGTCTTATGAAGGTGATTCGGATTCCGGTCCTGAGGATCCTTACGGTCCACACGGTCAGTTTGATGATCCCAAAGTTTGGTTACGGTTGAGAAGAAGCAAGAGAGTATGGGAAAATGTAAACAAGAAAGGAGGCAAGCGAGCAAGATACTTCCCTGAAAAGAGAAAAAGGGGAGGCAATTAGTGAGAAAGAATAGTTTTTTAATTAGGGATAGAGACTTGTATTGTTATATATTTTATGTTTTTGTTTTGGTGTTAAGTGATGTATCCAGTAACTATTCCTATGTTATTAATATATGAAGTATTTTTATTTTTTATTCTCTTGAACTCTATTTTATTTAACCTTTTTTTTGCTATTCACATTTTTGAACATTTACACTTTCCAAATTTGAATTTATGATGCATGCAAATAAGTTAAACAAATATATGTCTTAAAAATTTATCAAACTTGGAAAAGTCCATTTGAGGACAGACAAGTATTAGTATTTGGTTTTAAATATTAGTTCAAATATTAAATATTAATAAAAAATATTTATATTTCAAACATTTCTAGGTCAAATATCAAATATTAGTTCAAAATAATACAAATAATAAATCACTATCACTTCAAATAATACAAAAAATAAGGAATAAATTCACTTAATATTTTTAATTAATTTCTGCACGGACTTTTGTTAATAATACGTGTAGATAGGGTCTATCTACACGGACGTTCAACGTAAAAGTCCGTGTAGCTCTCCTTCAGTTTAGACGGTTGTTAAGTTAATATCCGTGTAGAAAGAGGGTTACAATACAATAAATGACTTGGCTCGCGCCGCTTCGAGTCCTTTGCCAATTTCACCTATCTATTTCTCGAAGGCCGAGAACCCTCGTTGCGATTTCTCCAAATGCTCGACCTTCCTCTCCAACTCAGATTGAAGAACTTCTCCCGGGAGGCTGCATCTGCCTGTTCTGCCTTCAGAGGAGGGAGAAATCTAAGTTGGGAGAGGAAGGTCGAGCATTTTGATGAAGTCGCTTGCTGTGGAGTTGTATTTATAAGAAGAAAATGATCGCTATGAAGGTTTGGTACAGGAACTCAATGCTCAACTGCAGGTTTTCAAATATCTCGGATTCATTGTTTTGCAGAGGCATAGAGGGAACAAAGTTGAAGGGGAAAAAAGGTTGAGGCAAAGCTGAAGGGAAAAAGGTACATGGTAATCACACACGGATATTAAACTAAAAGTCCGTGTACAAAGGGTTTAGGGTTTAGATCTCTAGAAGGGTGACCTACACGGTCTTTTAAATAAAAGTCCGTGTAGAAAGGGTAAGAGACACGGATGTTAAAATTAAAAAGGGAAGGCAACTAGAAATGATAGTTTTTTAATTAGGGATAGATACTTATGTTTGTTATATATTTTATGTTTTTGTTTTGGTATTAAGTGATGATGTATCCAGTAACTATCCCTATGTTGAAATTAATATATGAAGTATTTTTATTTTTTGTGCTCTTGAACTCTATATTATTTAACTTCCAGTTACAAATTAAGACTTGAGAGTAGGTCCGTGCGCATCGGACCTACTCTGCTTACGATGGGTTTAATCACCGTCTATTTGCTTTAAAAGTCGTGCGGAATAGTTTAAAATTTGTTCGTTTCTGTTTCAGTTTCCGTGCGCACATATCTTATATTAGATCGGACCGTCAGCATCGTTGAACATAAAAGTTGGTCCGGTGGGCATCGGAACCTACTCCGTTCTCTTTAATTGAACGTCCGTGTAGAAATGCAAAGCGAGCTACATGGACTTTTAATTTAAAGTCCGTGTCGAAAGGTATCGTACACGGGCTTTTAATTAAACGTCCGTGTAGAAAGCGAGGGAAAGTGAGGCGGGGAAAAGCCAACCTAGGCGAAAATTTTCAGAAAATTGGTTTTGAATTTTTGGGAGGGAGACAGGGAGCTAAAGGATGGAAGTGCGAAAAATTTTTGATAACTGTGCGGAGGGATAGAAATGGCTTTCATAAACTCAAAGGTAACATAATATCTGTGGTTTTATCCGACCGTCTAATCATTATTATGCACAAATATTAAAGGATCTTGTGCAACATCTAGAACCAGATCTAAACAGAGATATTATGTTACCTCAGAGAGTGTGGAAAATCTACCCACCACCTCTTAAATGAAGACCTTAGGACCGTTCTTCGTTTATCGGACAGTCAACAAAGCTTGATATTTACTAATCGACATGTACATGTACAACAGTACATACGAAAATAATTCAAAAAATATTTTTTTATTTTGTTTACATCTTATATGGCCAAATAATACTTATACATATTATTTTTATAAACTTTCATCATTGTATGTCCCTTCAAATTGTAAAAATATTTTTGGACCGTTCATTTTCAAGCGGAAAATCAACGGTCGATCTGCAATGAAATCATTCCATATCTGTTTTAAAATGATCAAGGGAGAACATTGAATGTAACCAACATAAAAGTTTGGAAAATTTATTATGTATGAGGTTTGATCCAGCACGAAGTGTTTGTGGCCATACGATACTTCAATCTTCAATGAACTAGATAGATGGGTAAATAAAAATAATTTTTGATCAAACTTTCACGGAAGACAATAAATGCAATGCTCTTTGATTTGAACGGTCCCGATCAATCAACGGACTAACTATTTTTGTGCGTCTTCACAATCTCACAAGGCAAGAGTTTATGTTTCATGAAACATAAACTCTTGCCTTGTGAGATTGTGAAGACGCACAAAAATAGTTAGTCCGTTGATTGATCGGGACCGCTCAAATCAAAGAGCACAACCTTTAATCAAGTGCAGCAAATTTTGATGGAATTTTATCTTTATTTACCCATCCATCAAGCTGTATTATCTGAGATCTTTGAATTTTAACTTGTATTATCACAAAAATCACTCTAAAGTTCTGGCGGGAATCAATCGTAAAACAGATGGGCATCGGACCCAAGCTGCTGGGCGCGAAAGTTCTGGCGTGAACCCACTTTGAGTCCGATGGGCATCGGACCCAAGCTGCGCGCTACAATATTTGCTTTATCTGATTTGTTCGTATTTGCGTACGATGGGTTTAATCACCGTCTATTTGCTTTAAAAGTCGTGCGGTATAGATTAATATTCGTTCGTATCTGTTTCAGTTTTCGTGCACGCATATCTTAAATTAGATCGGACGGTCATCATCGTTGAACATGAAAGTAGGTCCGATGGGCATCGGACCTACTCCGTTCTCTTTAATTGAACATCTGTGTAGACATGCAAAGAGAGCTACACGGACGTTTAATTAAAAGTCCGTGTAGAAAGGTATCATACACGGACATTTAATTAAACATCCGTGTAAAAAGGTTTTTAATTTGCAATTCCCGGAAATTATCTATGTTAAAGCTAGCTTTTGTAATTATTTTGTAAAGTCCCCATAAATTATTTATTCTTCATATCAGGTAAGTGTTAATTTATGTTTTTAAATCAGATTATTTAGGCAACATAATGTATTTTACTTAGAATCAAAGTTTTAAATATTAAAGGTTTTTAAGTAATAACCTTTGTAGTTCTTATATATTGTTGCATGTTGTTGTTTTGTGCTGCTAATTCATATCTATAAAAGTATTTATTTAGATAGCATGAAGTATTTAACAAAAAAGAAACCGTGTAAAAAAAATTGTTGATTAAAGAACAAAATATATTACATAAAAAAGGATCCCCATACATCGTACCAAAAGAAAGGATCCTCATACATGTACCACAAATTTAAAGAAAAACTACAAAATAACTACAAAGCAAACAAAAAAAAAATAACTTAATTAAACTAGTTAGATGGTGGTGGCTGCCTTGGCCTTGTAATCCAAGGGAAGAATGGTTAGGCTGCATTGCCCCTACGTACGTAGGGCTTTGGTGGTGGGTGCCCCCTTGGGCTTCGCCGTGGCACACTTGAGGGGGGTCATGGCCATGTCCTCTTCACGTAGGGAGGAGGCATTTTGAAGCCGGGAGGGACTGCGGGACCTTCGGCAGGGACTTCGAGAGGGACTTCGGGAGGGTTTGAGGGGGGCCGTGGCCCTGGCACATTTGGTGGTGGGTGCCCCCTTGGGCTTCACCGTGGCACACTTGAGGGGGGCGGTGTCACGGCCGTTTGAACATTCCAAATCTCAATCGGGGTTTCTCAGATTATATAGAATTTTGAAGAGTCGTTTCGTCTTCTCGTTAGAAATGATAATTAATTAAAAAGGCAACTTTTCGAATTCCGTCGTGGAACTGTTCAAATTAAACAAAACTTAAATAAATAATCTGATTTTTATACTTTTATCACGGACGTTTAATTAAACGGCCGTGTAGAAAGGTATTCGTGCACGAGTGTCGTTGCAATGTCTGAAAAGGTATAGACACGGATGTTAAAATCAAGTCCGTGTCGAAAGGGTCTTTCTACACGGATGTTCCATTAAAGTCCATGTAGCTCTCCATCATTCTACACGGTTGTTAAGTTAATATCGGTGTCGAGAGAGTCTTTCTACACGGATATGTTATAAAAAGTCCGTGTAAACTTGTACTTCCTCTCTACACAGAGTTTCGATCAAATGTCCGTGTATAAAGGTGTTCCAACACAAATGAATTAAGTGAATTGTCCGTGTAGAACTAGGGTTACAATACATATTACGCGCCTGCTCTTCCAAATTTTTCATAACTTAGCTCGCGCCTTCAATTCTTTTCCAAACATTTCGAAACTTAGCTCGCGCCGCTTCAAGTATTTCTTCCCCACCTCACCTCGATTTCGTCGCCTCTCCTGTCCAACCAACTCTCCGGTCCGACAACCTACCTCTTCTTTCTCGGGGAAACGCTCAACACCTCCATTGCGAAGAAATTTTGGTATAAAAGTTTTGGTATTTACTGCATGTATTTACTGTATTTACTTTGGTATTTACTGAAAAAGTTATATTTTTTTTTATAGAACCATGTCGATTGAGAATAAGCACGTAGATATGATGGAAGAAGGCGAGCACCAAGCTGCTGCCCAATCAGGTTCGGCCAAAAGGAAAAGAGGTCCGACAATGTGCGCGTCCACGTCCGAGGCAAAGCAACTGGACATCGAGTTCAGTAAAAATGGGTGTGCGAAGGGTGCAAGACGGTCTGAGTACAAAAATTATGTGTGCAATTTGGTGAAGCAAAAGGCAGACATCCTGGTAGAGAGATGGGATCATTTTACGAAAGACCAAAAGAACGGCTGGTGGAACATTGTGAAGGTGAAGTACCTAACCAGTTAATATATTTTTTTTAATTGTACAGAAACTTAAATGCAGTAATTTGGGTGTCAATGCAGGCTTAGTGGAACATCCCGGATGACATCCCGAAGGTGGTAAAGGATAAGACTTTGAGGATAATGAATGAAGCTTGGAAGCAATTCAAAAGCACGCTGAGTACGGATTTCATGGATCAAGGTAAAAGCCCAGTAGGCTACTATCCTTGGGTGAAACAAGAGCAGTGGGAGAAGTTTGTGGAGATGAAAAGCACGGACGAGTTCAAGGTATGTAAATTCAGCAAAATTACCTTTTTTCCTTTATCGATTTGAATTATGTTGGTAAATGGTGTCCGAAATAGACACCCTGTTGCTGTTGAAATGTGAAATGGTGTTTATTTTGAATGTGAAATGGTGTTTATTTTGAATAACTGAATTAATATGAATGTGAAATGGTGTTTATTTTGAATAACTGAATTAATATGAAGTTGAAATGGTGTTCCACTCACAACTTGTAATTTATTTGTTTGCTTTTTAATTGGTTTGTTTACTTTTTAATAAATGGAAAATAGTAGCTAGGCTAATTTTTTTACTTTGATGTGTGAAGAAAAAAAGGGAGGAGGGCAGGAGGATCGTTGCAATGAACAAGTATCCGAACAAGTTGGGGTCGGGTGGTTACCAGGGTAAAAGGGAGGAGTGGGCTAAAATACTGGATTTGAACAAAGACTCTGACTCACCCGGTGGTTAGGATAAAAAATCCTAGGGCCCAAGATTGGACGTTGGCAAGGTCCGAGTTAACCACTGACGGGAGGATAGTACTAAATCCCACGTTGCGACCCGTGGCTCAGAGAATGGTACGAGTCGTTCGTTAGAACTATGTGTAATTCAAGCGTGTTAAAAACTTTGTGTACATCGATCACTAATTCTTTTTCTATAACTAATTTTTCTATTCACAGTTGGAGGTGGAGGAGGAGGTCAATTCCGGTGCCCGGTCGGTCGAAAGGCAAGATGACTCCTTGTCCATAGCGCTCGGGAATCCAAAACACCCTGGTCGAGTAAGGGGCATAGGTGCCTACAGGGGCTGGAAGGACGTATTCAATGGACCAAAACCTCGAAGGAAATCTCGTGCGAAAGTGAACAAAGACGAGATAGTTGCGCAGATACGCAAGGAGGTGAGCACCGAGTACCACGCAAAGATGGAGGAGTTGGAATCAAGGTTGCGTGCCGATTTTACAGCTATGGCGCAGCCAGCCGAGCAAGCACCTCCCACCCCGACGGGAGTTCGGCGAAGTAGTCAGGCATCCGGGACGTTCAGAGACGACATGGATCATCTAAAGGTAATCACTACTTGTTTGTATTCTAAAGGCAATTACTACTTGTTGGGTATTATTGGGAGGTATTTCAACCGTAGCGCTGTTTTTTCAGCCATTCCGTTATTGGGAGGCAATTACTACTTGTTGGACACTATATGGCCATAGCGCCGTTTTTTCAGCCGTTCCGCTATGACGCGATAAACGCTATTTCAACCTTTGATTTATATGAATGAATGTATATATATTTCAATTTAAAAATAAATTCTGACATGAAATTGCAGGACGCCACAGCATGCGAACTCGTCCTGTGGCTCGGGAATAAGCCTCTGGTTGTTGCTAAGGGCATGGTACATCCAGCAGCCGACAAAGTGCACAATGAGCAGCTACTTCCCGGATGTGCCGCCGTACAGATTGACAATGTCTTGAAGGGATGGGAGCACGTACCTCTTCCTGTCCTAATTGAGGGGAATGGCATGCTCTGTGTCGATGATGCCCGACTGTCATTCGTGCAATGGCCCAAGGATCAGTTTATTTTGGATCAGGTAATGCATAAATAGTCAAGTTATTTTGTTACATTCAAAGCACTTCCTTTTCAAATCTTGAAAAAGGTAAAAAATTTCGATACAGGCAGGAGGAGATGATGATAGTCGCACGGAGGGAGTGATGTCACCGGTACGGAGGGACGAAGCAGGGTCAGCGGCTGCTGGTCCGGCAGCAGGGTCAGCGGCCGCTGCTCCGGCAGCAGGGTCAGCGGCCGCTGCTCCGTCTGCAGCAGTTGCTGACCCTCATGCCCAACCAGCAGTTGCTGCTCCGGCTGTCCAACCAGCAGGCCATGACCCTCCTGCCCAAACATCAGAACCTGACCCTACGGCCGGACCAGTAGTTGCTGACCCTGCTGCCGGAGCAGCAGTTGCTGACCCTCCTGTCCAACCAGCAGGACCTCCACCTCGTCTGCTCACCGAGGAAGAATACAAGCTCCTTCCCGAAAAGGATTTGCGGGTTCTCCACGACCGCTTGATGGCGGCACCCAAGGACATGACGGAAGTCGTCATACCTATCCCTCCGGGGATATTTCTACATGATGGCTCGGTTGTACTGCTGCCGTTCACCGCCTTCAAGGACTTTCTACATGCCTCGGGGTCCGATAAATGGCTCTCCGTGGGGCACATCACCATTTTCCTCATGTTAGTGACCAAAAATTGTTTATATCATGTGTATAGCACTGAAGAATATATTCTAATGTCATATGATAATTTTTCAGGAGGCTAATCAATAGTACTAACTACAAGGGCAAACAGAACTTGTGTGCTTTTCTGGACCCCAGCGTACTTAGTGCGTCGAACGTGAAAAATGCTCCGAAGGTGGCTATGGATTACCTGTGTGGCGCGATGGTCCAAGCTACTAAGGCGAAGAAGAGATTTCTTCTCTTGCCATACCACCAGATGTTAGTTCTAACCTTGTGATTAAATATATAAATAATTGAAATCACACCATCAAGTCAAGCAAACACGTGTCTCACTATTATATATGCCAAAATATCTGGGTACTGTATGCTAAGATCCTATAATTATTCTCCTCCCACAGGGGACACTGGTGTTTGATCATCATTGTGCCTTGCCTGAGTGCGGTTTACGTCGTGGATTCTTTGCAGCCCAAAGAAAAGATCGGATTTAGCACGTGCAAAGAAGCAATCTACCCGTATGTGCAAAAGTAAGCAATAATCTTTCACTATGTTTGATTTTTTCCCAATTATAACAAATTGTGGAATTGCTAATTAGAGTCGCTCCATTTTGTAAGGGCTTTTGCTGCATACGTTAAACAAGGAGGATTGCGCAGCAAGGACAAGAAAATGGGAAATAGGTTGACTTGGAGGTGGTGGCCGGTGAGCACAACACAATTCTATAATTTCATATTTTGTTCAAAAAATTATTGTCATTCTAACATAGGCCGCTAAATGTAAATTGTAGAGCCCGCAACAGGAGGCGGATTGGGAATGCGGATATTACATGATGATTTCTATGTTTCTCTTTGTCGAAAAAATGCAATTCACATTTCCAGATGTGGTATGTAATTCATATTAATTGTGCCTATATAATAGCAATTGATATTTTCAATTATGCTTACTTATAATTCTCATTTCATTAAATTAGCAATTGATATTTGCGACTGTCTTGCATCTACCTTTTATTGTTACTAACTAATACCAAATTATAATTGTAGCAACCATCAAAGCAAGCTGTGTACTCCAAGGAGCAGATCGACCATGTAAGAGGTAGCTGGGCAAGATGGTTTGTATCTGAATATTGTAATGCTGAACATGGATTTGTATAACAATTTAGTGTATATATGAATTTAGCAAGCATAATTTAATGTCAAATTATCTGGAAAACTGGCTAGCAAAACAGAATGGTATATGAATTTTGTAGGAAAACTGGCTAGCAAATTAAACTGGAGGCTAGCCCAGAAATGAAAAAAAATAAGAAAACAAAATGGGACAATTCTACACGGATATTAAACAAAAGCCCGTGTAGAACGAGTTGAGTGAGCAAGGATTATTTTATATTTGTCCGTGTATGATAGTTACGATACTCCGTGTAAAAAGAAAACGCTACATGGACGTTAAACAAAAGACCGTGTATGTGTATAGAGAGCTACACGGATGCTTTTATATAGTCCGTGTATGGTAGTTAAGAGACTTCACAGATATGAAACTAAACGTCCGTGAGAAAAACACAGTAATTCCACACTGTTGTTAAATAAACAACCGTGTAGAAATGAGTACAGATATTCTTTATACAGTCCGTGTATGATAGTTAAGAACGATTCACGGATAAGAAGTTAAAAGACCGTGTAGAAAATAATAGTGGACACGGTTATTTAGTAAATCTCCGTGTCGAGCGTTTTTGGTTTCTACACCGATTATTTTATATTTGTTCGTGTACGATAGTTATGGCAGGACACGGATATGAAATTAAACGTCCGTGTAGCTAGAGTAATTCGACACGGTTGTTCTGACTAATGTCCGTGTAGAACGAGTTCGGAGATACAAGGATTATTTTATTTTTTATTGATTTGTTAGGAGAGGGACACGGATATGAAACTAAATCTCCGTGTAGGTAAAGTAACCGACACGGACATTTAGTTACAATGTCCATTATTAAAGAGTATTCGTACACGGTCGTTTACGTAATATCCGTTTTGCTCGGTTATATGGAGAGCGCCACAGGCAGGTGTATGTTCACGGCTGTTTATTTGGTAATCCGTGTAGAAAGCGTTAGATATACACGGGTAAATATCCGTGTCTGTAAAGGGTACCTTTTATACACCCTCAATTCATACACGGCAGGGAAATCCGTGTAGCTCCTCTGGTAATGTCCGTCTGCAATCTCTTTTGATTCACGTGTAGCTCCTCTGGGAAATCCGTGTAGCTCCCCCATCCGAATGCCTCCACTCATTTGATTCACGCCTTGGACCCATACTCCCGCACTTGGCTGTCTGTCCCCTGTCGCAATAATTCAATTGGAAAACAATCATTGCTGACCCCATACTTCCTCCATGGCTCCACCCAGGACCTATTGTACACACTCACCATATTTCAGCTGGTGATATCTAAAGATCCATTTGGGAGTTCAATAAAGATGGAGATGAAGGGGCCGACTGTATGGAGGCAAGATCCGGTCGTGGCGGAGGTGGGTAAGTGGGTTGTGGTGGTTGGTGGTGGGTTTATTACAGATTTGGGTGAGGGAGAGGAAGAGGGGGCAGTGGAGATTTATAACAAGCAAACCGGCACATGGGAGTTGGCTAAGCCAATGCCAACAATTTTTGAAGGATCTACATGTGCCACGTGGCTCTCTGTTGCTGTTTCGGATAACCAACTGTACGTGACCTAGAAGAAAACCGGCTGGGTTAGTCAGTTTGATCCAGAGAGTAAAACATGGGAACAGACCCGTCGGTTGAGGCCCGACTCATCGGTTTTGAAATGGTCTATTGGGATTGCCGGTAAGGGAAGGTTGCTGTTGGTCCGAGCAGGGAGACAAGGAGAAGTGATGAAGGTGAGAATTTGGCATAGAAGGCAAAATCGGCCGTTCCGGAGCGGGATCGGACGTTATCGATCCGATTTCAGGCCGATTTACGCGGTTATTGGAGATTTCGTTTAATTTCGGCCGTTCCGGCCCCATTCCGGGACAATTTCGGCCGTTCTGGATTCATTTCAGCCAAATTCGTCCGTTTCGGACTGAAATAGACCAATTCCACCGAAACGGCAGAAACGCGAATTAACCCAACTCAAAATAAAATTTTTGGTGCTCGCTGGGATTCGAACTCACGCACTCCAGCACTGGGACCGAACGCAACTCCACCACACCACAGCATCTTTGTTGTTTAAAACTATAACTCAATTTTATATATCTTTAGTTTGTACCCCCATAAGTTGAAAGGGCAGGTCACGGATTGAACTGTGGCTTCTGTAATAATTGAAAGGGGATTCAATCATTCAATTTTTTTCTATTTTTTTAGTGTAAAACAAGCTTCTACCAAAAAAGTCCGATTTTCCGATCCAATTTGTCCGATCCTGACCGATTTTTCCGATCCGGATCGGGATCGCTCGGTGCCGATCCCGATCCCGATACCGATTTTTCCTTCTATGGAATTTGGGAGGTTGATGGGGACACTCTACAGGTGATCAGTAACAATCCAGAGGAAATGCCTACGAAAATGGTGGATAGGTTGTTTCCTAATTTCGTCTGTCTGCATGAAGACAGGCAGGCGGTATTCTCTGTGGAGGTGCGCGGGACGGAGTGTGGTGGCTACATGTTTGGCCCGCCAAACATGAAAAACGGCGTGGTGATGTACCAGTTGTCAATGGAGGAGGAAGGAAGAAGGGTGTGGAGGTGGGAGTGGGTCCCATCTCCAGCCACCCTTGGATGTGAAAAGATGGAAAGGATATCCGTGGGATGCTCTCCGGTGACTTTGCATGAAGTTGCTAGTTGTTTACTATAGCCAACTTGTTACCCTGGCGCATGCAGTGAATTAGTTCTTGATTGTGAGCTACAAGTTTAGGATATATATATATATATATATATATATATATATATATATATATATATATATATATTCAAACTTATGTTTAGAAAACTCGTAATTTTATCATCATTTGTAACATTTAAAACTTGTGGACTAAACTATAAATTTCATATCTAATTTATATCAGTAAAAACTGAAGAAGCGTTTTCAGTTTTTCCTTATATTGTCCACCCATTAAAAGCACATCCTTCTGATGCGTTGCTATTCTAATTTAAATTGGCATTGCACCTTAAAAGCATCTTAATGATACATTATTAATCTTCCACGTTTCACTGTTCTAATTATGCACCCTTTTCATCTCCTCTCTGAAGGTTTATTTAAATCCTCTATGGGGACACTCATGTTATGATACTCTCTCTGTATCCGAGTATGAAAAGGATTAGTTTTCTTTTCTTGATTCGTTACCAAATAAACTTTTCCAATTATCACAATTAAGTAAATTATGATCAACTCCTGGATATCGTGGAGTTATCGTCAGTTGCTTTTATGGCATGTCTAAGGAGCAACAACCCTGGATTATCTTGGTTGCGGTTCTATGTTGCACGATGAGATGGAATACGCTTAAGGACAGTGTCCATACACGGTCCGGGTACTATTGTTTCAACTTGATTTATTTTATTTATTAATTTATTTAACTATCCGAATTGTTCTCAAAATTTATCCCAACACACACACACACACACACATATAGCAAAGCTAGGGTGTGTTGTGCTCATCAAAGGGTTTGGTGAACATAACTCCAAAATCTATTGGATTAACTTCAAACGAGACGAATCCAAACCATTGAAACCGATCTACTTCACGAATGAAGCGTGTACACCCAAAATTTTGAAAATTTTGAATTCATTTAGTACAAAGTCAAGAGGTCAAAATTGATGAAAAATAAATGTATTAAAATAACTTGCAAAAGTTAATTTTTTTGCATGTATGAAGTCATTTTTTACTGCTTAAATTTATATTAAAAAAATTCAAAAATTTCAAAATTTTGCACGTTCACGAATATCTCGTAAAGTAGATCGGTTTCAATGGTTTAGATTTGTCTCGTTTGAACTCAATCCAACAAATTTTTTAGTTATGCTCACCAACGAGTGAGGAGCATAACTAGGGATGGCAATCGGCCGAGCCCACAGGTAATTTGCTAAGCCCATGCCTGGCCCGCCTGATAAAATTCATACCCAACCTGCCTGGCCCAATTGGACGGGACTGAAAATCTATGCCTGGCCCGCCCATGGGCCTTTCCTCCATATCCACGCCTGCCTCTGCTTGCCTGTCCATGCCCATGGACTGCCTTACCCGGCCCAACCTGGCCATGCCCAACACAATCAACACAAGCATAATTTCGAACAACAAAACAACAACAAAACAACAACAAAGAAATGTAATTTAGCACAACAAATAATATATTTTTATATAATACATCCAACACAACAAAATAGTTTATCACAAGCATAATTTAACTCTAAACTAAAAATAATAATTTAACTAAACAAACATATTACACAAATAGTATTTAGCACTTAGGCAACAACCTCTCTTCTCCTAAAACTTCTCTTGCTCCGACCAGCTACCTACACATATAAAATGTAAGCTTGCCTAAGTGTACAATATAAACATCAAATTTGCCAAAATCAACTCTCTTGTGAGTTTGCTAACGGAACCAATATATACAAGAGAAGTAAGGAAGTCAATAATTTTGTTTTTCTTAATGTCAATTGCTAGTAACATATACGGAAGGGACAATAGTTCAAACCTAATAAGGTACCAATACAACTCCCATGCTAGTAACACTACTACAGAAAATGAGTTTGCACAAGTACATTAATGGAAGAGCTACACGGATTTCCTGCCGTGTTTAAATCCAGGGTGTATGAATATGTCAGAAACTACACACGGATATTTAACCGTGTGTGATTATAATAATTTCTACACGGATTACTTTGTAAACCGCCGTGTACAAAGACCTGGGGTATCGCTCTCCAAGTTACCGAGCTACACGGATATCCCCTAAGTAACCGTGTACGATTAATCTTTCTACACGGTTTTTTATTAAAAGACAGTGTAGCTCTTTTAGCTATCATACACGGACGTTTGGTAAATATCCGTGTATAAATAGCAAATCTTTTTTGTATTTCGCCTCCAGCACTGCTATCATACACGGACAATTTATAAATAATCCGTGTATGATTACTCTTTCTACATGGATTTGTATTAAATGTCCGTGTAGCTCTCTTAGCTATCATACACGGACATTTGTTAAATATCCGTGTTAAATAGCTAATTTTTTTTTGTTTTTCTATCATACACGGACAATTGTTAAATATCCATGTATAAATAGCTAATCTCTTTTTTTTTTGTATATTTTGTTTTTGGGCTAGCCTCCAGCTTTGCTAGCCAGTTTTTTGCGACAGAATTATACAAAATTCATATAGCAATAATAAATTCATTCGAAACAGATTAATTAGCAAGAAATTCATATACTAAATTATACAATATTTTATACAACTCTATGCAAATCCATATCGAGGATTACAAAATTCCATGGTAAACCACCTTGCCCACATGCACCGCACATCGTCGATCTGATCCTTGGTGTAATGCGGTTGCTTTGTCACATTCTACAATTATAATTTGATAATAGTTAGTATTTCAGAAAAGGTAGATATCAATTGCTTATTATATAGGAACAATTAATATGAAGTACATACCGCTTTTGGGAATAGGAATTGTATTCTTTCGACAAAGTCAAACATGAATATCATCGTGTAATAAGCGCATTCCCAACTCTCCAACTGTTGCGGGCTCTGAAATTTACATTTAGCGGCCTTTGTTAGAATGACAATATTTTTTTGAACAAGATATGAAATTACTAACTCATAAAGTGTGCTCACCAACATCCACTTCCAATTCAACTTAGATTTCTTGCGCGTGCCCGTGCTATCTGATCCTCCCTCTTTAATATATTTTGCAAAAGCCCGTACAAAATTGAGTGAATGTAATTAGCAATTTTATAATTTGATATGATTGAAAGAAATTTAAACCTAGTGAATTATTATTGCTTACTTATTCACAAAAGGGAAGATAGCTTTGCACTTGTCAAGCGCGATCCTTCCTTTGGGCTTATAAGAATCAACAATTATGCCCACATTTAGGTACGGTACAATGATAATCGAACACCAATGTTTGCTGTGGGATCGAGGAGAAGAATTATAGTACTTTAGCATATAATAGTGACACAAGTGTTTGCTATGGTTGATGGTGTGATTTCATTTTTTTATGTTTAACTTTTATTTCCTTTATACAATTCTTTAATTAAAATATAAACAACACATAAGTTAAGATTAGAACTAACCTCTGGTGGTATGGCATGAGAATGAATTTCTTCTCCTCCGCCTTAGCACGATGCATCGCATAGCACATGTACTCGATAGCCATATCCGAATAACATGTCACTGCCGTAGAACTCACTTTCTCGGGGTCCAGAAATATGCACAAGTTCTTCTTTTCAACCATCTCATCACAGTTTCGGACTAGCTTCCTGAAAACTCATAATATTGTAATTAGAATATATATTTGAGTTCTATAGAATAATGAAAATAATTTTTGATCACTAACATGAGAAAAATGGTGATGAATGACACATCGAGCCATTTGTCGGATGACGAGTGGTGGAAGAGGTCCTTGAAGTCTTGGAACGACAGCAGGAGATCCCTGCCTTCATGTAGAAACATCCCAGGTGGGACAGGGATGATGATATCCTCCATGCCTTCGGGCGCCGTCATCAAGTGGTCGTGGAGAATGCGCAAATCATTGGGCAAACGGCTGTATTCTTCTTCGGTGACCATAGGACGGGGCGGTGATTGTGGCGCGTCAGCCCTGACGTCGCAAGCCACCTCCTGGCGTACCGGTGACATCATCTTCTCGTGTCTGTTTCAAATTATAAATGGATTATTCAAGTATTTCAAAAAGAATGATTTGAATGTAACAAAATAAATGGATTTTTTTTTGGATTACCTGATCCAAAATAATCTGACTCTTGGGCCATTGGACAAATGACATCCGTGCCTCATCAAGCACACGCATGTCGTCGATAGGGACAGGAAGGGGTACGCGATGCCATCCATCCACGACTAACTCAACCTGCACGCATCCATGGTCGGGCCTTAGCTGACCAAAGTGTACACTTTTGGCTCCTGGATGTACAACACCCTTAGCAATGGTCAGAGGAACACTATCAGGCCACAGGACGAGGTCGCATGCTCTGGGGTCCTGCAATTATCAGAAAGTTGTTTATTTTAATGGTGCAATATTGTCTAACAAGGTTGCAAACAGGTTTTAATTACCTTTATATTATGAACAAGTATTGATTACCTTGAGATTATCCAAATCGTCTAAGACCCACGTGCCGGATGCTTGACTACTTCGCCGAATTCCCGGCGAAATGGGAGGTGGTTGCTCGGATGGCTGCGTAGTTGCTGATCTAATTTGGCTCAACAACCTTGATTCCATCTCAGCAAACCTTGCGTCGTACTCTTTGCTCACCTCCGCATGTATCTGCGCAACTATCTCGTCTTTGTTTACCTTGGCACGAGATTTTCTTCGAGGTTTTTGTCCTTGCACTCGGAACACCTCCTTCCAGCCCCTATAGGCCCCTACACCCCTTACTCGACCGGGGTGTTCTGGATTCTCGAGCGCTGCGGCCAATGAATCATTTTGTCTTTCGACACTCCGGGCACCCGAGTTGACCTCCAACTGTTCAAGTAGAAGAATTAGTTATAGCAAAAGATCAAGTGATGTACCTTCGGAGTTATAATTTTGTACATGAGTGTCACAAAGTAATAACAAAGGACTCTTACCATTCTTTGAGCCACGGGTTGCAAATCCTTTAGGAGTACTATCCTCCCGTCAGCGGTTACCTCGGATCTACCCATGAACCAATCTTGGCCCCTAGGATTTTGGATCCTAACCACGGGTGAGTCAGAATCCTTGTTTTGGTCCAGTATTTTCCTCCATTATGCCTTCTTACCCTCGTAACCAGCTGACCCTAGATGGTGTGGATACTTGTTCAAGGCAACGAGCCTCCTGCCTTTATCACTTTTTGCCTTCACAGAAACAATGCAACGATCAGTTAATTTTAGAAAGATAAGTACATATCGATAAATAATAAGCATAAGTTTGGCACGAGTTAGATACCCGGAACTCTTCGGTCGACTTCAAATCTTGAAACGCCTCCCAGTCCTCTTGTTTTAAAGCTTGAAACGTGCTATTGAATTGCTTCCAGCTCTCATTCATTATCCTCAGAGTCTTATCCTTTGGAACGTCGTTCGGGATGTTCCACTGTGCCTGATTGACACCAAAATTTAGTGTATTCAAGTATAGATACATCAGTGAAAATAAAGCAACGAGTTGTTAGGCATTTTACCTTCACCATGTTCCACCACTCGTCCTTCTCTTCGTCCATAAAATGATCCCATCTCTCTACAAGGATACTTGCTTTTTGCCTCACCAAACTCGTACACCAATTTGAGTATTTGATCCGTTTTTCACCCTGTGCACGCCCGTCTTCCGTGAACCAAATTTCCAACTGCTTTTGCTCGGACGTGCCCGTGCACATTGTCGGCCCTCTTTTCCTTCTTTCTGATGAGGCAGTAGCTTGCTGCTCCTCTTCTGCCATCATATCTACATACTCATCCTCAACCGACATGGTTCTGCAAGAAATTAAATATTGTTACATATCTACGTGCTAAATGCAAAACCTAAAATGAGATCTTGATACAGATCAGAAACTAAGGGCTCATTGAAAATCCAAAAAATAATCCACTTAAACAGAAAGATAAAGGACCAAAAGACAACCAATTTAGACTTAAACTTCGCATTTTTCTGATTTTATTTCTATTTTCTATGATTTTTCAAAGTTCAGTTTTTCAAATGGTAAAATCTGTTTTTTCATTTGAATCTTAAAATTACCTCTAAATCCATGAGGTTTAAATGCAAAGTTTTATGTGCAAAGACAAATTTGACACATTTATTCTAATGCAAAGGTTTAAATGCAAAGTATTTTGATTGCCAAATATATATAACACAAATATGCCAAATATATATAACACAAATATATAACACAAATATAACACAAATTTACTCTTCCTATATATAACACAAATATAACACAAATTTTACGAACGGGTCCCTGTCAATTCAAATTTTTCACCAGTGGTGTGACTGGGCTATACCAACTGGTACAGCACCCTCTAACATCACCAAACAAGCAACCCGAGAGTATAAGGTAACAAAAACACAGCAGCCCCTCCCCCAGTACTGGTAAAGCACCACAGCAACAGAAACAAGCCCAAAAAGGCAAGGAAAACATCCAAGCAAAACCAAAGCAAACAGCAACAGGGGGGCAGTACCAGTAACCCGCATGCAACAGAGACAAGACAAAACCACATAAGGCACGAAGGTCGCAAGTCACAGAAAACCCCTATTGCAAAATAACGAGAGAGAGAGAGACGCTAACCCTAGAAAGAGAGACGGGTGAGACGGGCGAGGCGGTGAGGCGGGCGAGGCGGGCGAGGCGGTGAAGTGCTCGGAGGCCTTTGGAGGTTTTTGGAACTCAACCGGTTCTGGGAGGTTTTTCGAACTTATGAAAAATTTGGCAGAGAAGGCTTTTGAAATAATAATGTTTTCCTCATTATACACGGACTTTTAACTGAAAGACCGTGTGCAAATGTCTTTCTACACGGACATTTGTTAAAAGTCCGTGTGCAAATCTATTTCTACACGGACTTTTAACTAAATGTCCGTGTAGCTCTCTTCAATTTCTACACGGTTGTACGTAACAATCCGTGTGCAAATACTGTTTAGACACTTATTATTAGTTAATAGTCCGTGTACGAAAGTTCAAAAAAATTGTATTGGCTTTTTATATTTCTAGAGAGGTAATAAATTAACTAAAATTGTATATTTCTAATATTTAAAAACTTATACCGATTACTAAAATATTAAAATCTAATACTGATATTTTATATTTTATTTTTATTATTAAATGTTTTAACTAATATTTTGATAACTAATACTAATATTTGGACTAATATTTGAAAATTTGAAAACTAATACTATTACCTCTAAAAAAAATTTGATATCCGTCTTGAACTAGAGGAACCTAATATTTGATATTTTTCTTACAAAAATTTTTTATTTAAATTTTCAATACTTAAATATTTAAATGAAATATTAAAAGTTACACGGTTTTAAACAAAATAAATATTATACATAAACCTTTTTTTTTCCTTTTTCTCTTTTTTTCTCTATTTTTTTCCTTTTTTCTTTGATATATTATAAGCTAAAGTTGTAATATTAAAAGCTACACGGTTTTAAACAAAATAAATATTATACATAAACCTTTTTTTTCCTTTTTCTCTTTTTTTCTCTCTTTTTTTCCTTTTTTCTTTGATATATTATAAGCTAAAGTTGTAATATTAAAAGCTACACGGTTTTAACCAAAATAAATATTATACATAAACCTTTTTTTTCCTTTTTCTCTTTTTTTCTCTCTTTTTTTCCTTTTTTCTTTGATATATTATAAGCTAAAGTTGTAATATTAAAAGCTACACGGTTTTAAACAAAATAAATATTATACATAAACCTTTTTTTTACTTTTTCTCTTTTTTTTTCTCTCTTTTTTTCCTTTTTTCTTTGATATATTATAAGCTAAAGTTGTAATATTAAAAGCTACACGGTTTTAAACAAAATAAATATTATACATAAACCTTTTGTTTCCTTTTTCTCTTTTTCTTTTCTCTCTTTTTTTTCCTTTTTTCTTTGATATATTATAAGCTAAAGTTGTAATATTAAAAGCTACACGGTTTTAAACAAAATAAATATTATACATAAACCTTTTTTTTCCTTTTTCTTTTTTTTTCCACTATTTGAACAGTACCCTCGGCCCATAATCCTTCATTGTGGTCGGACCGCATGTAGTCGGTTTCGTCTACCCCTTCAGGGTTGCTACCTCAGTTTGCACATCGGTACAAAATGGAGGTACTTCGTTGAACTGGTCGTACTCTTCTTCATCGACGACATTTTCTACCCCGACAATCCTTCTTTTTCCGGATAGGACGACGCTCAACCTATCATCACTCGGGTCAGTGGCATAAAAGACTTGAGTGGCTTGCTTGGCGAGTATAAACGGATCATCAACATTCCCAACCCTGTTAAAATCAACGAGTGTGAACCCGTCGTTATCAACTTTAACACCTCGGTCTTCGACCCATTGACACCGAAACACGGGAATGCTCAGGTGAGGACTGTAAATGAGCTCCCAAATTTCTTCAATAACGCCATAATATGACTTTGATGCTATTACAGCCCGACGATCTCCGGATCTACTGAATTCTTGAGAGGTCGCCACCAACGTCACCCCACTGTTTTGCATTGTGCTCTTGTCACTCTGGGATTTAGTGTAAAATGTATATCCGTTAATCTCGTATCATTTGAATGTTCTAACAACAATTTGGGGTTCTTCGCCAAGCAGTTTAACAATTTCAGGTACGGGGTGTGACTTCACTCTTTCTTTCAGCCATCCTATAAAAGAACGATTATGCTCGTTAGTAAGCCACTTCTGACTTCTCGTGTAGTTTTGTTATTGAAGGATTGTCATGTGCTCATCTATATAGGGAGCAACATCTGTCATGTGCTGTAGTACAATAAAATGTGCCTTTTGTAGTTCATTTAGATCAGCAACTATGGCTCTCAACCCAATTGTCCCGACTCCTTGGAGCCTTCCCTCGTATCGAGATTTTGGAACGCCAATAGGATCCACACCGGTCAAGTAGTTGGTGCAAAAATCAATCACCTCCTCCGTGGAATATCCTTCTATAATGCTACCTTCGGGTCGATGTCGGTTCCTTACGTATTTTTTCAAGATGCCCATGTATCTCTCAAATGGATACATATACCGAAGGAACACAGGACCACAAATCTTAATTTCTCTCACAAGATGAACAACAAGGTGAACCATAACATCGAAAAAAGATGGCGGAAAATACATCTCAAGTTGGCAAAGAGTAACGACGACCTCCTTTTTGCAAAGAGTCCAATTTTAGAGGGTCTATCACTTTGGAATTTATTGCATTGAAGAAAGAACAAAGCTTCGTAATGGTTTGACGAACGTGCTTTTGGTAAAATTTCCCGAATTGTAACGGAATTATATGTGTCATTAAAACATGACAGTCGTGGGATTTCATACCAAGCAACTTCAGGTCTTTCATCGACACCAGCTTCTTAATATTCGAAGAATACCCTGATGGGACTTTTATACCATTGATGCATTCACAGAAGCTTGTTTTCTCTTTCTTTGACATTGTGCACAGTGCGGGGGGTAGGTATGTGCGCTTCCCTTTCTCCTGCGGTGCGAGCTCGTGTCGTATTCCCATCTCTACCATGTCTTTTCTCACTTTGATACCATCTTTAGTCTTCCCCGGAATGTTCAATAATAAACCAATTAAACTGTCGAAGACATTTTTTTCAACATGCATGACATCTAGGCAATGCCTCACTTCTATATGCTTCCAGTACGGTAGCTCCCAAAATATGGACCTCTTTTTCCAAATATTCTTCGGTGGTGCTTTGGCGCATTTTCCAAAAACAACATCAATGTTTTTTACCCGTTTGAAGACACTCTCCCCGTCTAATGGATGACGAGCCACTCCAAGCTCAATTTTCCCGTTAAATGCCATCTTCTTCTTACTATATGGGTGATTAATAGGAAGAAACATACGATACCCCATGAATACATTCTTTTGACAATTTTTCAACCTCAGCACCTGCGTGTCATCTTCACAGATCGGGCACGCTTTTGATCCTTTGCAAGTGTAACCCGACAAATTCTCATACGCGGGGAAATCATTTACGGTGTAAAACACCATGGCCTGCAATTGAAAGACCTCTTTGCAGTACGCATCCCAGACCGGGACCCCATCACGCCACAATTTTTGGAGGTCCTCGATTAATGGTGCGAGATATACATCTATGTCATTTCCGGGTTGTCTGGGTCCTTGGATTAGTAATGACATCATTATATATCTGCGTTTCATGCACAACCAAGGAGGAAGATTGTAGATGCATAAAAGAACTGGCCAAGTACTGTGCCGACTGCTCATGCTTCCAAACGGACTCATTCCATCTGAGCTCACCAGAATCCTAAGGTTCCTCATTTCATAACCAAATTCTTTGAAATGTCTGTCAATGTTTCTCCATTGGGGAGAATCAGCCGGGTGCCTTAGTTTACCGTCATTTTTGTGCTCTTCTTCGTGCCAGCGCAATAATTTTGCATCTTTGGGATTCACAAACAACCATTTGAATCTCGGTATTATCGGCAAATACCACAACATCTTAGCCGGAGGCCTGCCATTTGTGTCCTCGTTACAATCATCAGTGACCTGGTCCTTACGACGTTTATACCGTAAAACACCGCATTTAGGACATACATGCATGGCCTCGTACTCGTTACGATACAATACACAGTCATTCGGACATGCATGTATTCTTTCGATCTTCAACCCCATTGGACATATCAACTTCTTTGCCTGATATATTGTACCGGGTAACTCGTTGTTATCTGGGAGCATTTCTCGTAAAAGCTGTAATAAGGACGTGAAACTCTTATCGCTCCAACCATTGTCTGCTTTTAAGTTTAATAATTTCAACACAGCTGACAGTTTTGTAAAATTGGTACACCCGGGATACAACGGCTTCTTGGATTCATTAGACAAATTTTGAAATTTATCATAATTTTTATCACTAATTTCATCTTCCACATCACGTAACATTTCCTCCAAATTTTTAGTAAACTTGTGTTCTACATTTTCATCAAAATTCATCTCCATCTCATCATCGTCGTTTCTGGGTGCGACGTTATCAGAATCTTCGACACTCTCATAATCCTCGTTCCAATCAAGTTCAAAATTATCAGAAATTTCAACATTCTCATCATTCAATTCACGATTACAATCTTTATTGGCACTACTACTTTCCCCAAATTTCTCACCATGCATGAACCAACATGTATATCTCTTCTTAAATCCCCGACAAATCAAATGAGCTCTAATTTCTTCGATGTCCAAAAATCTTAATAAATTTTTACAATCTTTACAAGGACACAAAATGTCTTCTTCTTTTTTCTTCACTCTATAACTCTCAGCAAATTTTATAAACTCATCAACGCGAACCAAATATTCTTCACTGTCACGTCGCATTTCATACATCCAACTTCGATCCATCTGTAAATTAAATTAAAAAAATGATTTGATCAATTAATCATGCATGGTCAACATTCTCCATTGTAACAAAATTTTGGGCTTACAAAGGGCCGGTTTACAATCCTAACTCACTCTTTGAATATTATGTCTCATATGTGAACACATATTAGCGAGATTTAATTAGTATTTGAGAAAAATTCGGCAGCATTTCCCCTTAACTCCCCAAGTATGCGTACGAACCACATACTCGTAGGAGCAATAAGGGAAAATACTGTCGAACTTTTCTCAAATACTAATTAAATCCCGCTAATATGTGTTCACATCCTAAATAAGACATGATATTCAAAGAGCAGTCCCAAAACGGGGACTATCCAAAATTAATCCCTATTGGATTAATTTTGAACGGGCATGGACCTAAAAGCATCTATAGGTCGGTTATTGGACCACAATACACTAATTAATTACATCTAAAATTAAGAAATCAAGCATGCATGAAATGACCTAAATAAGCATAAATAACAGAAAATTAGAAGAAAATGATTTAAATACATATTACTAACCTTAGAAAGATGGAGAGGAGAAAATACCAACTTCAAAGATCTCAGATCTCAGCTGCTGGCCTCAATTCGTAGAAATCTGATAGGAAAAAGCTCAGTTCAGAGAGATGTACATAGGTGCATATATAAAAGACTTGATGAAAACGGCGCTGGATGGAGAAGATATTAAAATCCTATACTTTTATACACGGATATTTACTTATTAATCCGTGTAGCTCTCCAACTAACCACACACGGCTATTTACTTCTTAATCCGTGTACATTTCTACCATTTCTACACGGATATATTATCAAAAATCCGTGTATATATTCCTACACGGATTTTTAACAACAATCCGTGTAGCTCTCTCAATTATTTGCACACAGACCTCTTTACACACGGATTTGTGGTTTCTAATAAACCGTGTAGCTCTCTCTAATAATTCTACACTGATTATTAACTAATTAGCCGTGTAGAAATCGTGCAGATCTTTTGGGCAAGTAAAAAATCATATTTGGTACACGGTTTTTAATAAAATTGCCAAATCCGTGTACAATGTGCAGTGTACAATGACTATTTTTGTAGTAGTGTAAGCTACTATGTCAGAAATTTAGATCACAAAATTTTGCAAAAATCAGATTTGAAATATTTGCAAAAAACATATATTGACAATTTCTAGTAAACTACTGTATCAGAAAATTAAAATTTATACTTATAATCAAACCTCATTAGCATCTTTGAAACCTTAATCAATTTTCATCGGCCACTTGACCCTCCAGCATCTGAACATAAACCAAAAAGTTAAAAAGATATATTCAGGCAAAGATCAATGATGTTGTAGGAGATATTCAAAGTGATCCAAACTTAAATTAAAGCTGCTACTGTTGTTTTACTTGGTTATGAAATCCGAGCACTTCTCTGTAAATAAAAAAAAATCTACAAATAACCAAATTAACTAGACCAAAAAGCCAACTAAATCTCTAAAGTCCACAAATTTTCTAAGACATAACTAAAAGACCGAAACCTGATACCTCAAAGTAGAAGAAGTTGGGCTCTTGTTAGACTGATGGAGGCGGATTGGTGGCGGACTAGTGGAGTTCGCTTCGGTGGAGGCGGAAAGAGAGAGCGGAGCGACTTCTGGACTTGTGGTGAGGCCGTGAGGTTCGATCGATTCTCTGGTGAGGAGCCGTGAGATGAGGGAGAGCGGAGCGCAGCTCTGGAGTGGAGGAGGCGGAAAGAGAGAGAAAGAGAGAGGAATGACGTGTGGTTGTAGTGAAAGTGAATAAGTGAAAGAGCAATGTCGGCTGCATTCGAATTCTAGATCGCTTAACAAACCCTAACGATTGGTATTGAATAAAATACAATTCACAGAAAGAAAGGCCCAACAGGCTGCCTGTGGGCTTTAACCTAAGCCGAAGCCTGACCTGACCCGTCTAAAGGTCCGGCCTTACCTGGCTTGTTACGTTACCGGGCCGAGCAGGTAAAAGGCCGGGCTGGGTGGGTATGAGCAGGCTTCCGGACCGATGGGCTTTTCTGCCATCCCTAAGCACAACACACTCTCGCTTCATTTTAAATCCTGCCCCCTCACGCATGTCTCTTCATTTTCACCTTAATCGTCCTCTTCATTTTCTTTAGAAATTTGGTGAAGGAAATATCCCAAAACTCTAATTTTTTTAATATCATTCAATATGAACAATGATTCTCTAAACCACCATGTTTAGGGTACATGATTATTTTGAAAGAACTACGTGCAAATGTTCCTTTGGGTTTTGGGTTTTCGCACCTCTTCACAGCCCTGTGTTTAATTTTATTTTGAAAGAACTACGTACAAATGTTCCTGGGTTTTCGCTTCTCTAATATATCAAATAAAATTTCTCCCCTCTCTATGTTCTACCTCTTTAATTCCCTCTATCATACTCGATTATTCCGAAATAACCATGTACAAAGAATATGATATCCGTTTAGTTAATAAGAACCTGGTACAAAGGTTTATGACTTTTATGGTACATAGTTATTTTGAAGGAACTATGTACAAATGTTCCTGTGCACTGGTATTTCACTACTACAGAAATGGTCATTGTACACTGCACATTGTATACGGATTTGACAATTTTATATAAAGACTGTGTGATATTGTAATTTTTTGGAAGCCCGAAATATCTGTGAGATCTATTACACGGATAGTTACTAAATAATCAGTGTAGAAAGCCTTGAGAGAGCTACATGGACGTTTATCAGGAATTGTTAACGGATTATTGTTTAACTAACAATGTAAATAGCCATGATTGAGCTACACGGGTATTTATGGTAGAACCGTGTAGAAATATGCGAAATGCACACGGATGTTTGTTTAAATAACAGTGTAGAAACCTTTGATAGAGCTACACGGCTGTTTACATAATAATCCGTGGAGAAAGGTTATTGTAGGGTTTTGATTAACGATACACGGTTTTGCCAATTTTATACACTGCACATTGTACACGGTTTTGTTAAGTATAAATCCGTGTAGAAAAGTGTAGGGTTTTGGTATAAAAGGCCTTCTCTCCTTCCCGCGCCGTATAAAAGGCCTTCTCCTTCCAGCGCCGTTTTGATCAAGTAATTCAACAAACGGAAAGGTCAGAGTTTTTTCAATTCATAGGTAAATTGTAGGTTCTCCTGTATAACCTTAGGAAGAGAGAAAGACTGGTCACCTTACATATCGCTTATGATCAACTTTGATATATAATCATTTCACGGTTAATAATTGGAATTTTGATTTAGGTTTATCAATTATGTCAGATCGCTTATCTATCAAGATAAGTCGCTATCTTTGGAGCTCATCTATCAAGACGAGCGATGTGATATAATTGATAACCTACATCTCGACTTCACTTCTGGCATGAATATCTCCTTCATCTCTGGCATGTATTTTCCGTTTCTTCCTCTAATTTTCTGTTACTTATTGTTGCTTACTTACTCATCATTTTTTTTTATTTACAGATTGTGATGAACTTTCCGATGGACAGCATGTGATGAATTTCATTTTCTTTTTATTTTCACTATATTTTATTTGACACTTGACAAGAACATGTTTTTTCTTGGTTAGGTTCCAAAGAAATGGATAAAACTAACTTTCAATAATAAAACATGTCATTAAATTAAATCATGTTTTGATCACTTATTTTTGGCGGTGTCGAAATGGCATGTGGCAGTGCATTGTTGTTTAATTTCTTACACAAACCCCCTTTGAATAAGATGTGCTTTGCAAAAGAATTTAAAGAACAACGTAAGAACACTGCCACATGTCCATTTCTGCATCGCCAAAAACAAGGGACTAAAACATAATTTAATTTGCAGAAAATGTTTTGTTAGTTGAAAGTTAGTCTGACCCATTTCTTTGGAACCTAACCAAGATAAAGCATGCTCTTGTAAGGTGTTAAATAAAATATGAATTTATGCATATTAGTAATGTTTTATTAGTGAATTTAGTAATGTTCTTGTAATGTTTTATTAGTGAATTTAGTAATTTATGTGCTGTAATAGTAAATAAGGAGTTGAATTTATGAATTTTGTAATGCTAAATATGAATTTATGAATTTTGTAATGCTAAGTATAATTTTTGTGCTGTAATTGGAAAACTGGATGTCAAAATTATCTGAAAAACTGGGGGGTAATCTCAATACTGAATTTTGTAGCAAAACTAGCTAGCAAAAATGGAGACTAGTTCAGAAAAAAAAAATCTAAAAAAATATATAGGGCAATCATACACGGATATTTAACTAAAAACCGTGTACAAACAGTAATTGTACACGGATATTTGTTGAATATCCTTGTGGAATAGCTACACAGATTTTTTTCTATTTTATACGGATTTGACAATTTTTTACAAAAACCGTGTGATATTGTAATTTTTTGGAATCCCGAAATATCTGTGATCCTCTATTATTTATTAAAGAATCAGTGTAGAAAGCCTTGAGAGAGCTATACAGACGTTTATCAGGAATTGTTAACGGATTATTATTTAACTAACAGTGTAGATAGCCATGAGAGAGCTACACGGATATTTACGGTGAGAACCGTGTAGAATATGCAAAATACAAACGGATGTTTGTTTAAACAGCAGTGGTGAAATCTTTAACAGAGCTACACGGCTGTTTACATAATAATCCGTGGAGAAAGGTTATTGTAGGGTTTTGATTATCGATAAAGGCCTTCTCCTTCCAGCGCCGTTTTGATCAATTAATACTCTCTCTCTGTATACGAATTGGTCTGATTTCTGTGCACAAGGAGGCCAGATCTGAGATCTTTGAAGTTAATTTGTATTTCTCCTCTCTATCTTGCTAAGGTTAGTCGTGCATATATTTCTCTTTTCTTCCTCTAATTTTCTGTTACTTGTTATTGCTTATTTAGGTCAATTAGTAATTAATGCATGCATGCTTGATTTGTTGAGATAATGTAAATAATTAGTACATTAAATAGAGTGATGCATGTATAATTGTGTTTTTTTCTAATAATAGAGTAATGCATGTATAATTGTTATTTTAGTGATGATTAGCTTGATAATTGTGCTTGTTTAGTAATGCATGTATAATAGAGTGATGCATGTATAATTGTGCTTGTTTCTAATAATAGAGTAATGCATGTATAATCAACTAATGCATGTATAATACAGTGATGCATGTATAATTGTTATTTTAGTGATTATTTTACTAATGCATGTATAATTGTGCTTGTTTCTAATAATGTTGTTTTTTATAGAACCATGTCACATTCAGGTGAGCAACGATGGTGTCACACCCCATATTTTGACCATCCGGAGCATGATTATAACATCATCATTGCACCTTTCCTTGGTCCGTCAACCTACGTCGCCAACAGAAAGGAAAACAAAATACAAAACGGAGTCAGCTACAAAGCTCAGTAACCGGTTATTTAACGACGCGCTTCTCTATAATTGGCTTAATTTAACAACCAATCAAACAGGCCGGATTAATCCATACAAATACACATAAAATTATGCATGCATATTTAACCAGTAATAGCACGTCGGTCTAGGTTATCCGTAAAACAGATCACATCATATTCACATAGTTGGAATCTCATCACACAGGCGATTCCCAACTTCCACAACACACAATTCCTTAAAACGCCAATCCAATGGGAAATCCATCCAACATTGGAAGGCCTCCAACCCACTGGGAAATCCAACCAACAGTGGGAGGCTACAATCACAAATCAAATTCCAACCTCAGACCCCCTATCTCGTTAAATATGCTTTCATTATCCAATATGCAATACCAATATCCAAATCAACCATACAAAACGAAAACATAGATTATAGAGAAGTCCGGTTACCTTTAGCGAGATATTTCACAAACTGAAGTTAGACTGTAATCAATTGTACATAATCAACTGCGACTATGCAAGAAAAAAGAGGAGAGATACAATGAAATTCAAATTAGACATACAATGAAGTTCTTCTCGGTCGACTATGCAAGAAAAAAGAGGAGAGAGAGGTCTTATTCGGGGCCTTTATTTGGGTGCCGAATGAACTTGATATGAGGAAATTGAATGGAGCGGTTAAGAAAAAATAAGAATTGGCAGAGAAATAAAATTTAAGGGGTGCGGTTTGATATATTTATAGAGGCTTTAATCAAGGGGTGCGGGAATTTATTTATTTCTCTCCGTAACCGAAACAAATCAGACAAAATAAAGCTTTAAAAGGAGAGGCGGTTTTATCATTTATATACAATTGCTACGAATAGCTGCTTGGAAGGAATGTCGTTTTTTTTTATATATATATATTTTTTTAACAGAGATGTAGATATAGTATATTTAATATTATAGAATAATTTTAAGCATAAATAATAATAACTCAAAATTTTCGGGATGTTACAGATGGCTCTTCGCTTTTGGTGCCAGTAGCTAGGGTTTACAGAGGGTAATATGAAGATATACATGTTTTAATAAAGAAAGAGTTGAGTAAAAAGTTGGATGAATGACCTTTAAAAAAAAGGGAAGAGGTGGGATGAAGGACCTTCAGAGCCGGATGAAGAGCCGGATGAAGAGTCGGACATAACCTCTGAGATACACCAGCATCAGCTAACAAGGAAGATTCTGACATGAGTTGCATACATACATAGAACCGACCTTCTTCAGTCTGACAAGATTGTGTCCGACTCTTCATTCGACTCTTCATCCGGCTCTGAAGGTCCTTCATCCAATCTTCCCTTTTTTTTGAAGGGCCTTCGTCCAACTTTTTACTTGACTCTTTCTTTATTAAAATGTATCTTCATATTACCCTCTGTAAACCCTAGCTACTGGCACCAAATGTAAACCTTAAGTTTATATTTGAAATCATTATGGGATCGAGGCTCAGGAAGAAGGATATGTCTACCCAGTATGGATTTGTATAATATATGCTCAATATGGATTTGTAATGCTCAATATGGATTTGTATAATGTTTCAATTTAAATTTTGTGATACTCAATATGGATTTGTATAATTTTGTATAATTTAGTGTACATGAATTTTTAGTTTACCCTTATTAATTGACCGGTTTGTATGCCATGCACGCATGTTCTTGTAATTAAATAAAATATAGTGAATTTAGTAATTTTCTGTGCTGTAATTGTAAATAAGGAGATGAATTTAGTAATTGCTGAACATGGATTTGTGATGATAAATATGAATTTTGTAATGCTAAGTATAATTTGTGTGCTGTAATTGAAAAACTGGATGTCAAATTATCTGAAAAAACTGAGGGTAAACTCAATATTGAATTTTGTAGCAAACTGGCTAGCAAAACTGGAGGCTAGCCCAGAAAAAAATTGTTAATAAAAAAATATATAGGATAACATACACGGATATTTAACTTAAAACCGTGTCCAAATAGTTATTGTATACGGATATTTGTTGAATATTCGTGTACGAAATAGCAACACGGATATTTGTACTAGAATTATACATGGTTCTTAAGTACAAATAGCCGTGTATGATTTGTTAGAGAGCTACACGGATTTATTAATGAAAGATCCGTGTAGAAAGCAAATGTATACGGTTGTTTGTTGAAAATCCGTGTAGAACCGCCTCCTATCTTAAATAACACGGATTTTTTTTATAAATTCCTAGAAAAGGCTAGCGTTTTACACACGGTTCTTAAATACAATTAACCGTGTATGATTTTTGAGAGAGCTACACGGATTTCTTAACGTAAGATCCGTGGACAAAAGTCTTTGTAGGGTTTTGGTATAAAAGGCCTTCTCCTTCCAGCGCCGTTTTTTTTTATTGAGTAATTAATACTGTCTCTCTCTCTCTGTATTGAATGCACTGATCCGATTTCTGCAAAGGCCAGCAGCTGGTATTATCTGAGATCTTTGAAGTTTGTATTTTCTCCTCTCTATCTTTCTAAGGTTAGTGTATATATATATATATTTTTCTTTTCTTCCTCTAATTTTATGTTACTTATTTGTACTTATTTAGATCATGTGTAATTAGTGTATTGTTGTCCAATAACCGACCTACTGATGCTTTTAGGTCCTTGCCCGTTCAAAATTAATCCAATAGGGATTAATTTTGGATAGTCCCCGTTTTGGGACTGCTCTTTGAATATTGGGTCTCATTTAGGATGTGAACACATATTAGCGGGATTTAATTAGTAATTGAGGAAAGTTCGATGGTATTTTCCCTTAATGCTCCTACGAGTATTTGGTTTTTTCGCATACTTGGGGAGTTAAGGGGAAATGCTGCCGAATTTTTCTCAAATACTAATTAAATCTCGCTAATATGTGTTCACATATAAGACCTAATATTCAAAGAGTGGGTTATTTAACTTGAAAGCAAACAGTGGTTGGAGCGATAAGAGTTTCACGTCCTTATTAAAGCTATTAGGAGAAATGCTCCCAGATAAGAACGAGTTACCCCGTACAATATATCAGGCGAAGAAGTTGATATGTCCGGTGGATTTGAAGATCGAAAGAATACATGCATGTCCGAATGACTGTGTATTGTATCGTAATGAGTACGAGGCCATGCATGTTTGTCCCAAGTGCGGTGTTTCTCGGTATAAACGTAAGGACCAGGGCACTACTGATTGTGACGACGGAAAAAAGGGTCGGCCTCCGGCTAAGGTGTTGTGGTACTTGTTGATAATACCGAGATTCAAACGGTTATTTGCAAATCGCAAAGATGCAAAGTTATTGCGTTGGCATGAAGAAGGGCGCAAAAAGGATGGTAAACTAAGACACCCGGCTAATTCTCCTCAGTGGAGAAATTTTGATAGACAATTCAAAGATTTTAGTTCCGAGATAAGAAACCTCAAGATTGTGGTGAGCACAGATGGAATGAGTCCGTTTGGAAGCATCAGCAGTCGGCACAGTACTTGGCCAGTTCTGTTAGCCATCTACAATCTTCCTCCTTGGTTGTGCATGAAACGCAGGTATATAATGATGTCATTACTAATCCAAGGACCCAGACAACCCAGAAATGACATAGATGTATATCTTGCACCATTAATTGATGACCTCCAAAAATTATGGCTTGATGGCGTCTCGGTGTGGGATGCGTACATGAAAGAGACCTTTAACTTGCGAGCTATGGTGTTTTGCATAGTAAATGATTTCCCCACGTACGGGAATTTATCGGGTTACACTTGTAAAGGAGCAAAAGCGTGCCCTGTGAAGATGATACGCAGGTGCTGAGGTTGAAGAATTGTCAAAAGAATGTATTTATGGGGCACCGTAGGTTTCTTCCAATTAATCACCCATATCGTAAGAAGTAGAAGGCATTCAACGGGAAAGTTGAGCTTGGAGTGGCCCGTCGTCCATTAGATGGGAAGGGTGTCCGATGCCCGTCCGATCTGCTTTAAGATCACGCCAGAACTTTCGCGTCTGCTTTAATTTACGTGAGCACGAATCTTGAAATATATCGGACGGTCATAGAGCCCATCGAACTCACTTTGGGTCCCATGGGCATCGGACCCAAGCTGCTCTCGCACATAACATATTAAATCTTTTTCATCATCGTTGAACATAAAAGTAGGTCATCATCGTTGAGAAAAAGGTTTTATAATTCGTTCGTATTTGCTTACGATGGGTTTAATCACAGAGTCTATTTGTTTTAAAAGTCATGCGGAATAGTTTAAAATTCGTTCGTACTATCTGTTTCAGTTTCCGTGCGGACATATCTTAAATTAGATTGGACGGTCATCATCGTTGAACATGAAAGTAGGTCCGATGGGCATCGGACCTACTCCGTTCTCTTTAATTGAACATTCGTGTAGAAATGCAAAGCGAGCTACACGGACGTTTAATTAAAAGTCCGTGTAGAAAGGTATCGTACACAGACATTTAATTAAACATCCGTGTAAAAGGGGAGGGAAAGTGAGGCGGGGAAAAGCCAACCTAGGCGAAAATTTTCGTAAAATTGGTTTTGAATTTTTGGGAGGGTCAGACAGGGAGCTAAAGGAGGGAAATTCGAAAAAATTTATCCACAGAGAGGAGGGATAGAAGGGGCTTTCATAAACTCAAAGGTAACATAATATCTGTGGTTATATCCGACCGTCTAATCATTATTATGCATAAATATTAAAGGATCTTGTGCATCATCTGGAACCAGATCTAAACAGAAATATTATGTTACCTCAGAGAGTGTGGAAAATCTACCCACCACCTCTTAAATGAAGACATCAGGACCGTTCTTCGTTTATCGGACGGTCAACAAAGCTTGATATTTACTAATCACCTAATACATGTACAACAGTATATACGAAAATAATTCAAAAAATATATTTTTATTTTTTTAAATCTTATATGGCCAAATAATACTTATACATATTATTTTTATAAACTTTCATCATTGTATGTCCCTTCAAATTGTAAAAATATTTTTGGACCGTTCATTTTCAATCGGAAAATCAACGGTCGATCTGCAATGAAATCATTCCGTATCTGTTTTAAAATGATCAAGGGAGAACATTGAATGTAACCAACATAAATGTAACAAACATTGAATGTTAACTTTCATCATGTATCAACTATTATTTTGCATCTGATATTAGATACCGCTAGCACTTAAAATTGTACCTAATTGAGTCAGTGCTAACACAATTTTTTTCATTTTTCTTTTTCTGATTTAAGTTTTGATGACTTGAACTTGCAAAGGCTGTGGCTTGTGATCGAGAAAGACCCGACTGATGCGCAACTTTTCTGTTTCGACCCGATAATCATCGATTGGGCCAGCTACTTTTACCAAACTCACATTCCTGGGGTCCTTCAATTCCTGACCAAGTACTGCAAACACCATTTGCTGCTACAATAAACATGGGATATATTATTTTCTTGTAAACTGTTGAAACTCTAGTTGTTTATATTGGTTCTTTTAGGTTCATGTTAGTGTATGATGTGCAAGAATTTAATTATAATGCAAAATTATTTTAGTGAATATTTTGGTAATAGAATCTGGAGTTTGTTTGAAGAAAATTATTTGACATCATAACAAATTAACGTCATTTTGAACACTCAATAAAAATCCGAGACCAAAATTGTAGATATTTTTATGTCTTATTCATACAACATAGACTTTTTTTACAAGATATGGGGTTATAACTTAGAAAACTAACAACGGATCAACACCAAACGTTTAATTTCATACCACTGTCTCTTAATTCTACAAAGAATATCTTGTAAAAAAAGTCTATGTTGTATGAATAAGACATAAAAATATCTAGCATTAATATTGTTTTGAGATGAGGTTTGAAGATCAAGTAATTCAACAGTCTAATATCGGCATTAATTTTGTTATTGTCAGAAAGTTAGAAATTTGGACGATAAACTAAATGTTAAACCATACAATTCAACACATAAAAACATCAAGATTAGTTCGATCTAATAAATATTATGATATATAATCTTTAATTCAAGAGGTGTGATCAAGTTATCCATTAGACGAAGAAAATTTAATAGATAATAACATTATCACTCGAGTAATATAGTTACATTCTACCTCTATTTACATTTTTTTAATTTGAAGACTCATTTCTTAAAAGTAAATAGATAATTTTTATTATGATTCTTAGAATAATTTTAGTAATCAACCAACAAAATACATGAAGAATTAGCTAGTAACATTTTAATTAATTGGAAAAATTAAGAATGTCAAACTCTCCATTGTGCTTTTTTTTTTTTGCATATAATATGCCACATAACTCAGAAAAATATTCGGTTTTTATAGTCTTATTATTTGAAATTTGTCATAAGATCGTATCGCATTGCTACTCTAAAAAAAATGAATCTACTTTATTATTTATCAATTTATAACAATAAACTATTTCGATGTTAGGCATTAGTAAGTTAATTCGTTAGAAAGTAATAAGAGTGAGGCTATGGTTTATGCATAGCGTGGATTATTCCATACTATGGATCAATATTTCTATTTCAAAGTTCAAACAGTCGATTTAAACCGTTCAATATGATCTCCATATGAAAATGTAATTATTAAAATTTTACATATTTTAGAATTTTTGTTACTATTTTTTAGATAACAAGAAAATTGATCTAAAAATTCTAGACCATTCCATAGTAGTGATTTTTTTTCTCCTTGAACTTTAACGTGCTCCACAATAGTTACTAATTTCTCATTGGAACTTTCGTCTTTGAATAAGACTAGACAGTTGTGGTTTAGTAATTCGTTGAAAAGTTAAGATTTTCCATAGACTTCTATTTTGTCTATTCATTATAATTTATCGCACATGGATTTATGGTATCCATTATAATTTATCGCACATGGATTTTCCATAGATTTTCCATAGATTTTCCATAGACAGCAGGCATCCGACTTCTCTTCCACCCGATTTTGAGGATTTTTAGCAATTTAATATCATTCACTCGTTCCCAATCTTCATTAAAAAAAAATGATTTAATTTCTTTAATCTCTATTATTAATTATACTATTGGTAGCGCTATATATTAAGCATATGTTTGGTTGCAAAACAAAAATAGCTAGAATAGTCAAATTAAGAATAACTATTGTTTGTCTTATTATAATAGTCAAATCTCAAAAAAATTTAGGAATAGTCTATTCTAATAAGACAAAAAGTTTGGATTCACTATTCTAATTATTCTAATCCATCCAAACACCGAATAAGCTATTCCAAATAGCCTAACTTTAAAAATAACATATTCTCAATTCAACTAACACTACAGCAGAAAGGGGCATCAGCGACCGGTTTTCCGGTCGCTGATAATATCGGCGCCGGTCGCTGATACTCATTCCGGTCGCTGAAAGTCAAATTTGGTCGCTGATACTCCGGTCGCTGTAAGCATTGTCGCTGATACTCTTCTGATGACATCACCGGTCGCTGATAATACGTCACCCGGTAGCTGATAAGTTTCTGCGACCAAATTTTTTTGGTCGCTGTCGTTTTTTTCTGACGTCAGAAAAAGGCATCTGCGACCAAATAAACGGTCGCTGATACTTAAAACCGGTCACAGAAAGTGTTCTGTCAGGTTTTTGAAATTTTTTTTATTATTTAAATTTCCACCATTTAATAATTGGTACGAAATGTACCAAACAAATATAACAAACTATCATTCATATGCAACACAAGCAACAAACTATCATATTGTAAATTTTAAATTATCTCAAAACATGATCATATATATTCATCCAATGCAGGTCATTGTTACAAATGGACTTCTAATGATACGGTACTGGAACTCAAAGATGCTTGCAAACTGCAACTCAGAAAACAAATCCTTCTTCAATGTAAAATAAATTATTCTTCATCATCAATGAATGTGGACTCATGAATATCTTCCCCAATACAATTCTCCATTGCATCATTAGTTATGTCAGGATTACTGGAACCACTAGATTTGACCTTCTTTGTCTTTGCATCTTGCTCCAGAGCCTTCTTAAGAAATCAGATGGAGAATATCTTGGGATAAAACTGCAATATCCATTGATAGGATGAGTTTTAAGGATAGGGTTACAAAATTGTAAATGCATGAGTTTTAAGGATGGTTCGGATGTTTCGCTTTAAAAGTAAAGTCAAGATAAATATGGAGGAATTTGAGTGGATTTAAACAGGTTTTATTGACAAAGTACCTTATTAGGTAGAGCTTGACCTTGATTTGATCTATTACAATCTTGGTCTCTTTTTGTTTTCTTCTGAAAGTCAGCATTTGCCAGATTGCTCCATCTGAAAGTCATTTGCAGCACTTTGTTCAAACTATCAAAAGGAAAAGATATACTATGGTCCATGAGTACCAACTTAGTGCATGAGGAATAAACAACTGGTGATGTTCCTCTTTGTGAAAAGACTTACAATTTAAATCTGGTAAGTTGTTTCACTACTTATGTTCCTTAGAATGCAACACAAATTTTGGGACTCTTGCAACACAAATTATGTTGATCAATTAATTCATTTGCTATTGGAAACTCAGGTGTTACCAGAAAATAAATAAATGAGAAAAAAAATATTCACGTGGTAAGAGAAGATTACTTTGGGCTAGTGGGTCTTTCCACTTCCTGTTGCTGTCTCTTCGAGCTGGTCTCCTCAAATGGCCTCTTCCTCTCCTTCTTCTTTTTCTTCTTAGTTGCATCCTCTCCATTGTCAATTAATGAAATTCCATTACTAGAGACAATTGTCCCTTTGTTAATTAACTCATTCCCTTCAACTTGTGGTACACTAACAGGAGTTGCAACAGCTTTCTTCTTCTTTTTCTTAATAACAGCACCTTTAACTCTGGAAAACAAAAATAAGAATGACTGACTCGGTATGAAATTGTCTTTTGGCACCAAGAATTTTTAATTATTGAACAACCAGTGTAAATAGTCAAGCCAAGAGAATCAAAACGACCAGTAAACAAAAAAAACTCTTAAGAACAATGAAGCAGAACCAGATTTAAGTATATCTAGATGTGAAAAAGGACGCAAAATGTTTGATTTTATTTAGGTACCTGTTGTTGTAGTTGAACAGTTTTAGCATCGACCTTGCCGGCTTTCTCAGCTGCATCAGCCGCTGCTTGTTTCTGCAGTTGAACAGTAATTACTAAGTTATAATTGATTGATTGATTGATTGATGTAGGAAGTGAGTAGTAGAAAGGATGTAAACCTGGAGCAAAGCAATGTCATTTTGCAAATAGGCGATTTTGTCAGATTTTTCTTGGATAATTTTGTCCAATTTGGAAGCAGCTTCATCCTTGCTCTTGAGTTCCTTTGATCTCTCCTCTATGCTCGACTCTTCACATCCCAACATTAAAAGTGAAAAAACAGTATAATTTGCGATTTGGAGACAAACGTAGCATAGCAAGAAAAGAAACCAAAGTGTACAAATGAAAAAGAGAAGGAACCTAAGGAAAGGATCTTGGATCGGAGCTGGTCGAGTTGGAGTTTCAAACCCGGATCCGACTCTTCCAGCGGGAGCTTGGTCGTCTCCTCCTCCTCCCGCGCTTCATCGGAAAAAGCAACGGAGACGGAGGGAGCGACGACAAAGGCGACGAGAAGGAGTTTGGAAGTTGCCATGGATCGATCGATGCACCGAGCGGCGGAGAGAAAAACAGACCAAGCTCCCGCTGGTTTAGCTAAAACCAGATCTCTTAAAAACTCTTAAGAACAGAGAGAGCGAAAAGAGAGAGGAGAGGTCTTTGGCGGCTCCGTGTTTTTTTTTTTTTTAGCTAAACCTAAATCGGCGGGAATTAGAGAGAAGAAAGAGGGAAGAAAAACTTTGGCGGGGCTGAAAAGGTTACCTTTCAGCGACCGGACGAAAATAGTCGCAGTAAGTTACGTCGCCGGTCTCTGAAGAGTTCTTCGTCGCCGCTGATATACTTAATTTTTTTTTTCCTTTTTAGATCTTCAGCTACCGGCGATCCGACCGGTCGCTGATACCGGTCGCAAATGCTCCTTTTTGCTGTAGTGTAAACATACCCTAAAATGAGTGCTCGAATTACTTTTAGTAAAACTAAATGTGATGACTTTAACATGTATTTATTTATTTTATTTTATTTTATTTTTGAGATAAATGGAATCAAGTGCACTGATTTCTATTAAAAGAAATATCATACAAAATCTACTGGTACCACATCTCTGGTACCCGTTCTAGATACAAACAAAGCAAAACAGAGGCATACATCAATCACCTCAACCACAAAAATGTACAGCTGAACTTAATCCACACATTAGTTCTCCAGTCTTCTTCAAAGCCTCCTCTGCTGGTGTTCTTAGTAAAACCATGGAATCATATAGAACCAAAAAAGAATAAGAACTGCCTAGAATTCTAGAATTCTAACGGTTGGGGCAGTTTTAAAAATAAAAATAAATCGAGGGCATATTTAGAATTTTTTTATTTTTGGAGGATATTAAAACAAAAAAGGGTTTAAATGTATCATGCATGATAAATGCATGTATACCATAAAATTGTTATGTTTAATCAAAGGTTTAAACAGCGTTCATTGCGTCATAGCGGAACGGCTAAAAAAATAGCGCTATGTCCATATTGCGCCGCTATAGCAAGCTATAGCGCCATTAGCACCATAGCTTTTATGGTCTGAAAACGCTATACCGCTGTTATAGCGCGCTATTTAGAACCCAGTTTAATAATCAAATTTTCGAATTGTTTTGTTAGATTTGGATAATTGTCAGTTTGTGGGGATACAGGTCATTCGAATTCAGATCATCTTTTAAAACTCATATCCTTCTGAATTTCTAAAATTCAACTTGCAACAAATGTATAATCTGATTTCCCAAATTTCAAACATTAAAATATATTAATTTTCTAAAATTTTCTATTTGCGAAATTTTCTTTTTTCAAACATCAAAATTAGTAGGTTTAAAGTTGAATACTAATTAATATGAAAATTTTCAAAATTAAAATTTTATATTTTCCATATTAACTTCAAATTATTAGTTCTGTGGTTTAATATACTTAATAAAAAACTTTTCATAGTTAAAGTTTACAATTCTCATATTTACTAAAAATTAAGAATTTTCAATTTTCAATTTTTGAATTAGAAAATTGCTCAGGTCCCGGTCTTTTAATCACAAACAGAAACCACCAAGCTGGCCCCATATTTTTAAAATCCAAAAATTTTAATATCAGCATGAAGTATGATCAGATTGAAAAACTAAACAAAACAGTATGCTGATTTCAAAAGTTAAAATATTTTATTGATAAATTAAGTGAGACATTTTTTTACATGCTTAAAGGTAGACTTGAGACTGACCCAATTAAAGTTCGGGCAAGAATAAGGTGCTATATAAGATACAAGATGATGACCTACATACTATTTTTTTATCATAAGTATCAAGTTTCTGATATGATAAGGAATATTCTAATTGCATTAAATTAGGCAGTTTTTAATGGTATATTTTAAAAATTAGTGAAGGAAAAAAAATCACATAAAAATAACAAAAATCTTATGTATGTTGCATTCTCATAAAGGCATAAACATACTACAAATCCTAAAGAAACAAACAATCACCAACGGTGTGTGGGACCCAATATACCAAAGATGAAGGGTCAAGCACTCAAGCTATACAAAGGGGGACAATGGCCATCTGTTACATCTCTCTCCATCTCTCTCTGATCCCCACGATTAATGCACATTAATTGTTCTATCTCCTTAAAATTGAAAATATGAAGACACAACTTCACAAGCAACTCATAATTGCTATTTTTCTATTTGCATCCTCACCGCTTACCTGGTCTACGGATACCCTACTTCCCGGCAAAAACATTACTATAGGACAGTCTCTCATCTCGTCCAACAAAACATTCACGCTAGGCTTCTTCTATCCCGATAACTCCCCTGACCTTTTTATCGGTATATGGTTCAGTGTTTCATCAGAAACTGTTGTGTGGGTTGCCAACCGAGATAGTCCTTTGAACAACAGTTCTGGAATACTAACCATACATAACAACGGGTCTCTAGTGCTATATGATTCATCTGAAAAGATGGTCTGGTCATCTAGTACTAACTCGACGAGTATTACAGATGATATTAGTACGATATTGCAACTGAATGATTCAGGCAATCTTGTACTGAAAGATCAAACAAGTAATACTATCATATGGCAAAGCTTTGATCATCCAACAAACTCATTGATTGCTGGGATGAAACTTGGCAAGAACTTGACAACTGGGTTTGAAACGGTGCTTTCTTCATGGAAAAAAAGCAGAAATCCATCAGAAGGAAACTACACGGTAAAGATGGATACTGAAGGTGGTCCAGAGCTTATCTTATGGGACCGTGATCAAATTAGGGGCAGAACTGGAATCTGGAACGGGATATATTTTAGTGGGGTGGCCCCGGCAGTATCTTATAAGGATAAGATTACTTTCTTTTTTGTGTGGGATAAAGATGAGGTGTCATATGGATTCGAGGATAAATCAACCCAGATTTTGTCCCGATTATTTGTGAATCAAGCTGGTATAATGCAACGGTTGATTTGGGACTCAGATCAACAGAGTTGGAATGAGCTATGGTCAGGACCAAAAGATGAGTGTGATTACTATGGGAAATGTGGTGCTTTCAGTATATGTCAGCCTAACAGTATGACCGTTTGTAGTTGTCTCAGAGGATTTGAGATAGCGACACCAACTGAGTGGAACATTAGTGATTATTCAGGAGGGTGCAAACGACGAACCCCGGTAGGATGTACTGGTAACAGTGATGGGTTTTATCAGCTAAACGGGGTGAAGTTACCATATTCCCATAATGCAACTGTAGATTCTATTATAAGTGTTGTGGAGTGCAGGAGGAGGTGCTTGATGAATTGTTCATGCTTGGCTTATTCCGCTTCAGATATTAGGGCAAAAGGAAGCGGGTGTGTTATGTGGAACACTGCACTAATTGACATCAAGTATGTCATTGGTGGGTTAGACATCCTATATGTGAAGGTTTCAAAGTCTGAATTGGGTAAATATCTTTCTTTCTAATTTAAATTTTAATCATCAAGTCACTAATTATTGAAGAAAAGTATTTGAGGATTTGTCCAGATGTAAAAGCAACGAATCTTAACAGAAGGAAGAATTGCTAAGATTTTCTTTTCATGAATTGTTCCTCTTCTATTGAAGGAAAAAGGAAATTAGTTTTTTTTTTGAAGAAAAATAAGGTCTAGCCCATATTTCATTAATTAGTGGAAATTGGGTTTTGATAAGTGCCTCTCTACAAATGCAGGAAAAAGTAACAAAAGGAAACTGGCAATAATATTCGGAACAATAACAGGCATCATAATATCAGTGCTTTTAATATGCTTATTTGGATATCTATTCAAAAGGAAGAAGATGATATCTGCAAAACAAGGTAAACAGATTGTGCAAATCAAATTTACTGCGGCTTTGTGATCTCTAACCTTCATAATTTATATAGAAATCATATTTTCTACAGATGAAACCAATAAGTCCCTTGCACAAAATGACTCGTACAAAGGTACAGACCTCCCTGTTTTTGACATGGAGATGATTTTGCAAGCCACTGACAATTTTTCAATAACAAATGAAGTAGGACAAGGCGGTTTTGGCATTGTCTACAAGGTACTTTTTTTATTTGAATCCTGCTCATGTTCTGCTATAAGAAGACTTCTTACAATCTACCTTTTAAAAAAAAACTCTCAAATTAAAATATGTTGGATGACAATGGGAGATAAGCATCTGAAATCAAAGATAGATGTAAAGTTTATTTCTGTTTAAGCATAGTGAAAAGTTAACTAGTTATTAATCAAAATGATAACTTACTATATATTAGGGCAAGCTCCCTTGTGGCCAAGAAATTGCAGTGAAAAGGTTGTCCATGAATTCATCACAAGGATTGAACGAGTTTATGAATGAAGTTATGCTGATTGCCAAGCTACAACATAGAAATCTTGTTAAACTCCATGGATGCTGCATTGAGAACAACGAGCGAATATTAATCTACGAGTTCATGATCAACAAAAGTTTAGATTTCTTCATATTCAGTAAGCAACTGACTTCACAACATTATTGATTAATTGTTTCCACTATTTTATCATTTACCCATTTATAATACCAAATGCAACTATTTATTTCAACTGTAACCTACAAATCTTACCCGGTCAAAGCTATTTATAATTCATGGGAACTTGCAACAGATGCAGAGAAGCATGCCTCTTTGAGTTGGAGAACGAGATTGGAAATTGTAACAGGGATTGCAAGAGGGCTTCTCTACCTTCATCACGATTCCAGATTCAACATAATCCATAGGGACCTCAAACCAGCAAATGTCTTATTAGATGAAGTGATGAATCCTAAGATTTCAGATTTCGGCACTGCAAGATTGTTTGAAAGAGAACAGGCAGTACTAAGCACAGAAACAGTGATTGGCACTCGGTATGTACATTCAATTTTATATATGTTGCATATGGAATATGTTTAACTATTTTGCTTATTAATTTCCTCTATTTGTATTTTTATATATGAAGCGGATACATGTCTCCTGAGTATATCACAGAGGGTACATTTTCTGTCAAATCTGATGTGTATAGCTTTGGAGTAATACTCCTTGAGATTATATTTGGCAAGAGGAACCAGGGGAATCAAAACCTTCTTGCATATGTAAGTATTAATCTCGTATTTTTTTTAATAATTTATATAGCAAAACTGATGTGGTCAAAGAGAATTGCTAACACCTACTTCGCTCATAATTCACACCCTAGGCTTGGAAATTTTGGGAGGAAGAAAACATTTTGAAGTTACTTGATGAAGCCGTAGAAAGCTCAATTCTTACAACAGAGCTATCAAGATTCATGCATGTGGGTCTTTTATGTGTGCAAGAATGCCCTGATGATAGGCCATCTATGTCATCAGTTGTCATGATGCTATCATGTGACAACATGGAGCTACCGACCCCAAAGAGACCCTTATTTTGCAGAAGCATTGGATCAGAGTTTGATACTGATAGTAACTTGTACAAGTATGACCAATTAACTATAACGACAGTAGAAGGTCGCTAGAGAATCTAGGAGAAAGAAGTGAAGCTCTCATGAAAATTAATGCTCCTACATTTGAATAGCAAAGATGGTGTTACTCATTTGGGGTTTGTTAGGAATTTACATGGATGTTAGATGTCAAGATTGATATTACTATCCTCCTAAATTACAATGCTTTGTTCGGGCCAAAGTTAATATATATAGTTTAGTTAAGCAAAAATGATGAGCTGTGAAGTTCGATTCAATTTAAGTATTACAAATCAGAAAGGTGCCCAAACTATATAAAAGTTTGAAAGTTTTAGCCACAATTGTGCATAGCTAGCAACTAAATATAAGAACAAAAAAATTACTAGTTGAATATATAAATCCTGCAATTGGACACAGGAAAGAAAGAACAAGTCATCCATCACTGTCCGGGTCCCAATTATCAGCTCAAGGCGAAAACCATGGGTCATGCTCCAGCCTACTGTCCCAATAACGGTAGCCTATTAGACCTCATCATCCATCCCAATAACACTCAAGCTCACAGTTCTATTGACCTGATCAAATGAAATTAAGAAAAATATCAAGACTACCAAGAATGTTAGGTTATGGAGTTGTACATTTGACATAACAAAATATCATGAAACAGTAATTGCATTTGATACATCATTGACGACTTAACTAAAATATACAACGTTTCTGATTAAGCAAACCAGTGCAATAACAAATAATGAATCCAACAAATATCGAGATAGCAGTAGATGCAATTTCTTAGAGAGAACTTGTCTATCAATTGAAGAAATTAATAGTCAGTGCAAAAATGAGGATATCATCAAAATATCCAATTCTCGCATACTGTTTGGCATCCCATCCCCCTGATTTGATGTCATTCTTCATGCCGATTAGAATTGTAGGAAGTACATATATATATATATAGAGAGAGAGAGAGAGAGTGGCTAATATCAGTACGTTTGCACCAAGGTCCTCATGCAACCAAGTCGTTTTCAGATTTTCAAAGTCCAAACAGTCGATCCAAACCGTTAGATGTTCAATCTATATTAAAATCTGCTTGGAGACCAAATTTTACTTGCTTGGAGACCAAAAAATGTAAAATTTGGTCTCCAAGCAGATTTTAATATAGATTGAACATCTAATGGTTTGGATCGACTGTTTGGACTTTGAAAATCCGAAAATGACTTGGTTGCACGAGGGCCTTGGTGCAAACGTTTTGATATTAGCCACTCTCTCTCTCTCTATATATATATATATATATATATATATATATATATATATATGAGATGGGCTATTGTGCTTCACGAAGTAAATGGTGTGGTTTACTTTGGGCCATATTTTCATTTTGAAAATCCAAACAACCGATCAGAACCGTTCAACATGTTCTAAATATTGAAATGTGCTTGGAGACTAAATTTTACATTTTTTGAAATTTTTTTACTATTTATTAAGCCACTTTGAAAATCGCTGATCCACTGTGAACAGTAAAAAACAGTAAAATTTTCTGGACCACCGGATCAGCGATTTTCAAAGTGGCTTAATAAATAGTAAACAAATTCCAAAAAATGTAAAATTTAGTCTCCAAGCACATTTCAATATTTAGAACATGTTGAACGGTTCGGATCGGTTGTTTGGATTTTTCAAAATGAAAATATGACCCGAAGTAAACCCCCCTTTACTTCGCGAAGCACAATAGCCCATCTCTCTCTCTATATATATATAGAGAGAGAGAGAGAGAGGAGGGTTAAAATGCATCCTCCTTTTGTGCTCCTAATCTCAGTGGCGGATCATAGGCATGCCTGGGGGGTGCTAAGCCACCCCAAGGTTTGAAATTTTTTTATTACTAAGTATATAAAAATAATATTATATGGTTTAGTTTACGTGTATAAGCCCCCCAATAATAATATACAAAGTTACAAGGCTTCAATGTAAAATTTAAAAAAACAAAATTAGATATGAATATTATGTTTTTAGTTTGATTTTGATAGACATGACACTTTGTTGGTGTTAGTTATTTATTGTATCATTTTGTGAAATCAAATAGTGAAGGATCTTCTTATCTTGTGTTATATTGTGTTATGCATTTTTTATTAAAAAAAATTAATGATATCATTTAGCTCCCCTATACTCAAATCATGGTTCCGCCCCTGCCTAATCTGATCCCCTATCTTAATCGTACATTTTATTTTAGAGAGCGGACCATATTTTCTTCTCCCTGTGACTCTTCATTTCCAAAAAGCGCGCTTAATCGTGCTCTTTTATCTCTCTTGTTTTCAAAATCTACTGCCGCTCTCCAGTTTGAAAACAAAAATGGTAGCTAATCGTGACTCTCTAACTCCTCCGCGCGATATAGTCGCGATTGACTCCCCATGTATCGCATCTCCTCCTACTTCACCACCGATCATGATTCCAAGTTCTTTCGAGCCTTCATCGCCAGCCTCTCCGTTCTTTGATGTAATCTTATTTCTCTGTTTAAAAAATGTTGCTTTCAATTTGCAAATTGTACTAGGGTTCAAAGGGAACCAGAGAATCGCAAACTCATCAATTGATTCTCTAAGCCTTTTGAGATTGAAAAATTGTATGATCAAAATATATTAAATTATTCCTAAGTGAGAATCAATATAAACTCCTCGTTTTAACAATCTCAAAAATTAAGTTTCTTATCTATCTTATGTTTCAATAGTTGGTTAAAATTGTAGAAATTTAATAAATGTGTAACGACGGGATTAATTAGACTAATATTAAATTAAGGAAAATATTCTATGTTGTTGCGTGTAGAATGTTTAAACTAAAAAAATATCTCTTCACTGTCAAACAATAAGCAACTTCCTCAAAAATACATAAACATAATTGTGGTTTTATAATATAAGCTTGATATATATGATCTCACTAAAACAATTCTTATATTAGGATGATGATTCTATGGATGATGAGATGGAGACAAATATATCTGTTTAAGATAATACAAACAAGGATGTATCTACATTCAAGAGAAGTGGTGATGCTTTTGTTCTAAGAGAAGGTATGGAGTTTGCGTCACTTCAAGAGTTTGAAAGTTTTTATCACAATTGGGCTCTTTCGGAGGGGTAAACGGTACGGATAAGGAGGACCACTAATTTTCCACATAGTGATAAAATTCGCTACCATCAATATGTGTGCTCTTGTGCTGGTTTTTGTGAAGAGAAAAAATCAAATGATAAAATTGATTTGGATAAAAAAAAAAAGAAGGGTAGAAGAACCTCAACTCGTAGAAGTGGTTGTCATGCAGGGACAAGTGTGTCAAACAAAAATGGTATTTGGAAAGTAGGAAGGATTAATAAGGACCACAATCATCTTTTGGTTAGCCCCAATAGTCGGATCCACTTAAACAACCGGGGGGGATGCCATCTGTGGCGAAGAATCTAGTGGAAATGTTTAGCGAAACCGACCTTCCTATTGGTAGAGTGCCGGATATTGTTAATTGTGATGCTAGCATAAATGTTTCTCAAAGAGAGTGTTGGCATCATAGAGTTTCTCTTAGGAGGAAGAATTTGGTTAGTGGAGATGCAAGCCACATTGAAAATCGTTGATCCATTGTGAACAGTAAAAAACAGTAAAATTTTATGGACCACCGGATTAGCGATTTTCAAAGTGGCTTAATAAATAGAAAAACAAATTCCAAAAAATATAAAATTTAGTCTCCAAGCACATTTCAATATTTAGAACATGTTGAACGGTTCGGATGGGTTGTTTGGATTTTCAAAAATAAAAATATGGCCCGAAGTAAACCCCCCCCCATTTACTTTGAGAAGCACAATAGCCCATCTATATATATATATATATATATATATATATATATATATATATATATATATATATATATGCACCCTGAATAAAAATCTACGGAATCATACACAGCTCCGCCACAATGAATCTCGCTTCGAGATTTTGGTATTTTAATTTCCGCTTTACTGCATTTTTTGGTATGTTTACAAGTGGCCAGTGGGTCACCAGCCCCGGCCCTGACCCAGGGTAGCCAGCGCGATGGCCCCGGGCACCAAAATCCAACAGGGACCCCCAAAAAAAATGTATATGTTAATTAAAAACGATTGAATCTTTAGTGTTGTTCTGTATCACCTCCTTCATCCACGAATCTCTTTCTCACTCAGTTGGCCCTCAAATGTTGTTTTGTATCAACTACGCCATCCACGAATATCTTTCTCACTCTGTTAGCTCTCTAGTGTTGTTTTGGATCACCTTTTGCATCCATGAATGTCATTCTCACTTCGTTGGATCTCTAGTGTTGTTACGTATCACCTACTCCATCTAAGAATATCCTTCTCACTCTGTTGTATCACTAGTGTTGTTCTGAATCACCTCATTCTTCCACAAATCTCCTTCTCACTCTAATGGATCTCAAGTGTTGTTCTGGATCACCTCATCCATCCACGAATGTCCTTCACACACCATTGCCTCTATGGTGTTGTTCTGGATCACATCCTGTATCCAACAATCTCTTTTGCCCTCCATTGGCTCTCAAGTGTTTTTCTGGATCACCTTCTCCATCCACGAATCTCCTTCTCACTCCGTTGGATCTCTAGTGTCAGTTTGTATCACCTACTTCATCCACTAAACTCCTTTTCACTTTGTTGAATCTCTAGTGTTGTTCGGCATCACCTCCTCCATACATGAATCGCTTATTCACTCCGTTTGATCTCTAATGTTGCTTTGTATCATGACCTCCATCCACGAATCTCTTTCTCACTCAGTTGGTTCTGTAGTGTTTTTCTGGATCTCCTCCTCCATCCACAAATGTCATTCTCACACCGTTGGATCTCTAGTGTTGTTATGTATCACCTACTCCATCAAAGAATCTATTTCTCACTCCATTGGCTCTCTAGTGTTATTCTGTAGCACCTACTCCATCTAATAATCTCCTTCTCACTCTTTTGGATCACTAATGTTGTTCTGGATCACCTCGTCCATCCACGACTGTCATTCTCACTCCGTTGGATCTCTAGTGTCGTTCTGTATCACCAACTCCATCCACTAATCTCTGTTTCACTCCGTTGAATCTTTAGTGTTGTTCTGTATCACCTCCTCCATACACAAATCTCTTTCACACTCAGTTGGCTCTCTAGTGTTATTTTCGATCACCTTCCCCATCCACAAATGTCATTCTCACTCCGTTGGATCTCTAGTGTTGTTCTGTATCACCTACTCCGTCCACGAATATCTTTCTCACGCTGTTGGCTTCTAGTGTTGTTCTGGATCACCTTTTGCACCCACGAATGTCATTCTCACTCCGTTGGATCTCTAGTGTTATTATGTATAACCTACTCCATCTACAAATCTCCTTATCACTCTGTTGGATGAATAGTGTTGTTCTGAATCACCTCCTTCATCCATGAATCTCCTTCTCACTTTGTTAGATCTCAAGTGTTGTCCTGGATCACCTCTTCCATCAACGAATGTCTTTCAAACACTGTTGCCTCTCTAGTGTTGTTCTAGGATCACATCATGTATCCAACAATCTCCTTTGCCCTCCATTGGCTCTCAAGTGTTTTTCTGGATCACCTCCTCCATACACGAATCTCTTACTCACTCCGTTTGATCTCTAATGTTGTTTTGTTTCATCTCCTCCATCGACGAATCTCTTTCTCACTCAGTTGGCTCTGTAGTGTTTTTGTGGATCACATCCTCCATCCATAAATATCTTTCTCGCTCAGTTGGCTCTCTAGTGTTTTTTTGTAGCACCTCATCCATCTAGGAATATCTTTCTCACTCTGTTGGATGTCTAGTGTCGTTCTGCATCACGTCCTCCATCTTTAAATCCTTCTCACTCTGTTGGATCTCTAGTGTTGTTCTGTATCACCTACACCATCCACGAATCTCCTTCTGACTCTGTTGGATCACTAGTGTTGTTCTGGATCACCTCGTCCATCCACGATTGTCATTCTCACTCCGTTGGATCACTAGTGTCTCTCTGTATCACCAACTCCATCCTCTAATCTCCTTTTCACTTCGTTGAATCTCTAGTGTTGTTTTGTATCACCTTCCCCATCCACAAATCTCTTTCTCGCTCAGTTGGCTCTCTAGTGTTTCTCTATAGCACCTCATCCATCTAGGAATTTCTTTCTCACTCCACTGGATGTCAAGTGTCGTTCTGCATCACGTCCTCCATCTTTTCATCTCCTTCTCACTCTGTTGGATGACTAGTGTTGTTCTGAATCACCTCCTTCATCCACAAATCTCCCTCTCACTCTGTTCGATATCAAGTGTTGTCCTGGATCACCTCCTCCATCATCGAATGTCTTTCACACACTGTTGCCTCGCTAGTGTTGTTCTAGGATCACATCCTGTATCCAACAATCTCCTTTGCCCTCCATTGGCTCTCAAGTGTTTTTCTGCATCACCTCCTCCATCCACGAATCTCCTTCTCACTCTGTTGGATCTCTAGTGTCAGTTTGTATCACCTAATTCATCAAGTAAACTCCTTTTCACTCCGTTGAATCTCTAGTATTGTTCGGCAGCACCTCCTCCATACACAAATATCTTATTCTCTCTGTTTGATCTCTAAGGTTGTTTGTATCATCACCTCCATCCACGAATCTCTTTCTCACTCAGTTGGCTCTGTAGTTTTTTCTAGATCTCCTCCTCCATCCATAAATGTCATTCTCACACCGTTGGATCTCTAGTGTTGTTCTGTATCACCTACTCCATCAAAGAATCCATTTCTCACTCTATTTGCTCTCTAGTGTTGTTCTGTATCACCTACTCCATCTAATAATCTCCTTTAATGTAAGGCCTACGGTTCATAGCATATTCGTCGAAGAAAAAAAACACGAAGTCAGGAATTGACTTTTCAGAATTTCAGGGTCTGAATGCCTTTTTCAATATTTTAATTTTTAAGGGCCTCTGCAACTTTTCCACATTTGGTGGGTTCCATGAAAGAGAAGTGCAGATTGAAATATCAATATTTTAATTTATAAGGGCGTCTGTTTGATCACGGTTTATTTAAATATCTATTGAGCTTTAGTCATGGTGCGAGATATACATCTATGTCATTTCCGGGTTGTCTGGGTCCTTGGATTAGTAATGACATCATTATATATCTGCGTTTCATGCACAACCAAGGAGGAAGATTGTAGATGCATAAAAGAACTGGCCAAGTACTGTGCCGACTGCTCATGCTTCCAAACGGACTCATTCCATCTGAGCTCACCAGAATCCTAAGGTTCCTCATTTCATAACCAAATTCTTTGAAATGTCTGTCAATGTTTCTCCATTGGGGAGAATCAGCCGGGTGCCTTAGTTTACCGTCATTTTTGTGCTCTTCTTCGTGCCAGCGCAATAATTTTGCATCTTTGGGATTCACAAACAACCATTTGAATCTCGGTATTATCGGCAAATACCACAACATCTTAGCCGGAGGCCTGCCATTTGTGTCCTCGTTACAATCATCAGTGACCTGGTCCTTACGACGTTTATACCGTAAAACACCGCATTTAGGACATACATGCATGGCCTCGTACTCGTTACGATACAATACACAGTCATTCGGACATGCATGTATTCTTTCGATCTTCAACCCCATTGGACATATCAACTTCTTTGCCTGATATATTGTACCGGGTAACTCGTTGTTATCTGGGAGCATTTCTCGTAAAAGCTGTAATAAGGACGTGAAACTCTTATCGCTCCAACCATTGTCTGCTTTTAAGTTTAATAATTTCAACACAGCTGACAGTTTTGTAAAATTGGTACACCCGGGATACAACGGCTTCTTGGATTCATTAGACAAATTTTGAAATTTATCATAATTTTTATCACTAATTTCATCTTCCACATCACGTAACATTTCCTCCAAATTTTTAGTAAACTTGTGTTCTACATTTTCATCAAAATTCATCTCCATCTCATCATCGTCGTTTCTGGGTGCGACGTTATCAGAATCTTCGACACTCTCATAATCCTCGTTCCAATCAAGTTCAAAATTATCAGAAATTTCAACATTCTCATCATTCAATTCACGATTACAATCTTTATTGGCACTACTACTTTCCCCAAATTTCTCACCATGCATGAACCAACATGTATATCTCTTCTTAAATCCCCGACAAATCAAATGAGCTCTAATTTCTTCGATGTCCAAAAATCTTAATAAATTTTTACAATCTTTACAAGGACACAAAATGTCTTCTTCTTTTTTCTTCACTCTATAACTCTCAGCAAATTTTATAAACTCATCAACGCGAACCAAATATTCTTCACTGTCACGTCGCATTTCATACATCCAACTTCGATCCATCTGTAAATTAAATTAAAAAAATGATTTGATCAATTAATCATGCATGGTCAACATTCTCCATTGTAACAAAATTTTGGGCTTACAAAGGGCCGGTTTACAATCCTAACTCACTCTTTGAATATTATGTCTCATATGTGAACACATATTAGCGAGATTTAATTAGTATTTGAGAAAAATTCGGCAGCATTTCCCCTTAACTCCCCAAGTATGCGTACGAACCACATACTCGTAGGAGCAATAAGGGAAAATACTGTCGAACTTTTCTCAAATACTAATTAAATCCCGCTAATATGTGTTCACATCCTAAATAAGACATGATATTCAAAGAGCAGTCCCAAAACGGGGACTATCCAAAATTAATCCCTATTGGATTAATTTTGAACGGGCATGGACCTAAAAGCATCTATAGGTCGGTTATTGGACCACAATACACTAATTAATTACATCTAAAATTAAGAAATCAAGCATGCATGAAATGACCTAAATAAGCATAAATAACAGAAAATTAGAAGAAAATGATTTAAATACATATTACTAACCTTAGAAAGATGGAGAGGAGAAAATACCAACTTCAAAGATCTCAGATCTCAGCTGCTGGCCTCAATTCGTAGAAATCTGATAGGAAAAAGCTCAGTTCAGAGAGATGTACATAGGTGCATATATAAAAGACTTGATGAAAACGGCGCTGGATGGAGAAGATATTAAAATCCTATACTTTTATACACGGATATTTACTTATTAATCCGTGTAGCTCTCCAACTAACCACACACGGCTATTTACTTCTTAATCCGTGTACATTTCTACCATTTCTACACGGATATATTATCAAAAATCCGTGTATATATTCCTACACGGATTTTTAACAACAATCCGTGTAGCTCTCTCAATTATTTGCACACAGACCTCTTTACACACGGATTTGTGGTTTCTAATAAACCGTGTAGCTCTCTCTAATAATTCTACACTGATTATTAACTAATTAGCCGTGTAGAAATCGTGCAGATCTTTTGGGCAAGTAAAAAATCATATTTGGTACACGGTTTTTAATAAAATTGCCAAATCCGTGTACAATGTGCAGTGTACAATGACTATTTTTGTAGTAGTGTAAGCTACTATGTCAGAAATTTAGATCACAAAATTTTGCAAAAATCAGATTTGAAATATTTGCAAAAAACATATATTGACAATTTCTAGTAAACTACTGTATCAGAAAATTAAAATTTATACTTATAATCAAACCTCATTAGCATCTTTGAAACCTTAATCAATTTTCATCGGCCACTTGACCCTCCAGCATCTGAACATAAACCAAAAAGTTAAAAAGATATATTCAGGCAAAGATCAATGATGTTGTAGGAGATATTCAAAGTGATCCAAACTTAAATTAAAGCTGCTACTGTTGTTTTACTTGGTTATGAAATCCGAGCACTTCTCTGTAAATAAAAAAAAATCTACAAATAACCAAATTAACTAGACCAAAAAGCCAACTAAATCTCTAAAGTCCACAAATTTTCTAAGACATAACTAAAAGACCGAAACCTGATACCTCAAAGTAGAAGAAGTTGGGCTCTTGTTAGACTGATGGAGGCGGATTGGTGGCGGACTAGTGGAGTTCGCTTCGGTGGAGGCGGAAAGAGAGAGCGGAGCGACTTCTGGACTTGTGGTGAGGCCGTGAGGTTCGATCGATTCTCTGGTGAGGAGCCGTGAGATGAGGGAGAGCGGAGCGCAGCTCTGGAGTGGAGGAGGCGGAAAGAGAGAGAAAGAGAGAGGAATGACGTGTGGTTGTAGTGAAAGTGAATAAGTGAAAGAGCAATGTCGGCTGCATTCGAATTCTAGATCGCTTAACAAACCCTAACGATTGGTATTGAATAAAATACAATTCACAGAAAGAAAGGCCCAACAGGCTGCCTGTGGGCTTTAACCTAAGCCGAAGCCTGACCTGACCCGTCTAAAGGTCCGGCCTTACCTGGCTTGTTACGTTACCGGGCCGAGCAGGTAAAAGGCCGGGCTGGGTGGGTATGAGCAGGCTTCCGGACCGATGGGCTTTTCTGCCATCCCTAAGCACAACACACTCTCGCTTCATTTTAAATCCTGCCCCCTCACGCATGTCTCTTCATTTTCACCTTAATCGTCCTCTTCATTTTCTTTAGAAATTTGGTGAAGGAAATATCCCAAAACTCTAATTTTTTTAATATCATTCAATATGAACAATGATTCTCTAAACCACCATGTTTAGGGTACATGATTATTTTGAAAGAACTACGTGCAAATGTTCCTTTGGGTTTTGGGTTTTCGCACCTCTTCACAGCCCTGTGTTTAATTTTATTTTGAAAGAACTACGTACAAATGTTCCTGGGTTTTCGCTTCTCTAATATATCAAATAAAATTTCTCCCCTCTCTATGTTCTACCTCTTTAATTCCCTCTATCATACTCGATTATTCCGAAATAACCATGTACAAAGAATATGATATCCGTTTAGTTAATAAGAACCTGGTACAAAGGTTTATGACTTTTATGGTACATAGTTATTTTGAAGGAACTATGTACAAATGTTCCTGTGCACTGGTATTTCACTACTACAGAAATGGTCATTGTACACTGCACATTGTATACGGATTTGACAATTTTATATAAAGACTGTGTGATATTGTAATTTTTTGGAAGCCCGAAATATCTGTGAGATCTATTACACGGATAGTTACTAAATAATCAGTGTAGAAAGCCTTGAGAGAGCTACATGGACGTTTATCAGGAATTGTTAACGGATTATTGTTTAACTAACAATGTAAATAGCCATGATTGAGCTACACGGGTATTTATGGTAGAACCGTGTAGAAATATGCGAAATGCACACGGATGTTTGTTTAAATAACAGTGTAGAAACCTTTGATAGAGCTACACGGCTGTTTACATAATAATCCGTGGAGAAAGGTTATTGTAGGGTTTTGATTAACGATACACGGTTTTGCCAATTTTATACACTGCACATTGTACACGGTTTTGTTAAGTATAAATCCGTGTAGAAAAGTGTAGGGTTTTGGTATAAAAGGCCTTCTCTCCTTCCCGCGCCGTATAAAAGGCCTTCTCCTTCCAGCGCCGTTTTGATCAAGTAATTCAACAAACGGAAAGGTCAGAGTTTTTTCAATTCATAGGTAAATTGTAGGTTCTCCTGTATAACCTTAGGAAGAGAGAAAGACTGGTCACCTTACATATCGCTTATGATCAACTTTGATATATAATCATTTCACGGTTAATAATTGGAATTTTGATTTAGGTTTATCAATTATGTCAGATCGCTTATCTATCAAGATAAGTCGCTATCTTTGGAGCTCATCTATCAAGACGAGCGATGTGATATAATTGATAACCTACATCTCGACTTCACTTCTGGCATGAATATCTCCTTCATCTCTGGCATGTATTTTCCGTTTCTTCCTCTAATTTTCTGTTACTTATTGTTGCTTACTTACTCATCATTTTTTTTTATTTACAGATTGTGATGAACTTTCCGATGGACAGCATGTGATGAATTTCATTTTCTTTTTATTTTCACTATATTTTATTTGACACTTGACAAGAACATGTTTTTTCTTGGTTAGGTTCCAAAGAAATGGATAAAACTAACTTTCAATAATAAAACATGTCATTAAATTAAATCATGTTTTGATCACTTATTTTTGGCGGTGTCGAAATGGCATGTGGCAGTGCATTGTTGTTTAATTTCTTACACAAACCCCCTTTGAATAAGATGTGCTTTGCAAAAGAATTTAAAGAACAACGTAAGAACACTGCCACATGTCCATTTCTGCATCGCCAAAAACAAGGGACTAAAACATAATTTAATTTGCAGAAAATGTTTTGTTAGTTGAAAGTTAGTCTGACCCATTTCTTTGGAACCTAACCAAGATAAAGCATGCTCTTGTAAGGTGTTAAATAAAATATGAATTTATGCATATTAGTAATGTTTTATTAGTGAATTTAGTAATGTTCTTGTAATGTTTTATTAGTGAATTTAGTAATTTATGTGCTGTAATAGTAAATAAGGAGTTGAATTTATGAATTTTGTAATGCTAAATATGAATTTATGAATTTTGTAATGCTAAGTATAATTTTTGTGCTGTAATTGGAAAACTGGATGTCAAAATTATCTGAAAAACTGGGGGGTAATCTCAATACTGAATTTTGTAGCAAAACTAGCTAGCAAAAATGGAGACTAGTTCAGAAAAAAAAAATCTAAAAAAATATATAGGGCAATCATACACGGATATTTAACTAAAAACCGTGTACAAACAGTAATTGTACACGGATATTTGTTGAATATCCTTGTGGAATAGCTACACAGATTTTTTTCTATTTTATACGGATTTGACAATTTTTTACAAAAACCGTGTGATATTGTAATTTTTTGGAATCCCGAAATATCTGTGATCCTCTATTATTTATTAAAGAATCAGTGTAGAAAGCCTTGAGAGAGCTATACAGACGTTTATCAGGAATTGTTAACGGATTATTATTTAACTAACAGTGTAGATAGCCATGAGAGAGCTACACGGATATTTACGGTGAGAACCGTGTAGAATATGCAAAATACAAACGGATGTTTGTTTAAACAGCAGTGGTGAAATCTTTAACAGAGCTACACGGCTGTTTACATAATAATCCGTGGAGAAAGGTTATTGTAGGGTTTTGATTATCGATAAAGGCCTTCTCCTTCCAGCGCCGTTTTGATCAATTAATACTCTCTCTCTGTATACGAATTGGTCTGATTTCTGTGCACAAGGAGGCCAGATCTGAGATCTTTGAAGTTAATTTGTATTTCTCCTCTCTATCTTGCTAAGGTTAGTCGTGCATATATTTCTCTTTTCTTCCTCTAATTTTCTGTTACTTGTTATTGCTTATTTAGGTCAATTAGTAATTAATGCATGCATGCTTGATTTGTTGAGATAATGTAAATAATTAGTACATTAAATAGAGTGATGCATGTATAATTGTGTTTTTTTCTAATAATAGAGTAATGCATGTATAATTGTTATTTTAGTGATGATTAGCTTGATAATTGTGCTTGTTTAGTAATGCATGTATAATAGAGTGATGCATGTATAATTGTGCTTGTTTCTAATAATAGAGTAATGCATGTATAATCAACTAATGCATGTATAATACAGTGATGCATGTATAATTGTTATTTTAGTGATTATTTTACTAATGCATGTATAATTGTGCTTGTTTCTAATAATGTTGTTTTTTATAGAACCATGTCACATTCAGGTGAGCAACGATGGTGTCACACCCCATATTTTGACCATCCGGAGCATGATTATAACATCATCATTGCACCTTTCCTTGGTCCGTCAACCTACGTCGCCAACAGAAAGGAAAACAAAATACAAAACGGAGTCAGCTACAAAGCTCAGTAACCGGTTATTTAACGACGCGCTTCTCTATAATTGGCTTAATTTAACAACCAATCAAACAGGCCGGATTAATCCATACAAATACACATAAAATTATGCATGCATATTTAACCAGTAATAGCACGTCGGTCTAGGTTATCCGTAAAACAGATCACATCATATTCACATAGTTGGAATCTCATCACACAGGCGATTCCCAACTTCCACAACACACAATTCCTTAAAACGCCAATCCAATGGGAAATCCATCCAACATTGGAAGGCCTCCAACCCACTGGGAAATCCAACCAACAGTGGGAGGCTACAATCACAAATCAAATTCCAACCTCAGACCCCCTATCTCGTTAAATATGCTTTCATTATCCAATATGCAATACCAATATCCAAATCAACCATACAAAACGAAAACATAGATTATAGAGAAGTCCGGTTACCTTTAGCGAGATATTTCACAAACTGAAGTTAGACTGTAATCAATTGTACATAATCAACTGCGACTATGCAAGAAAAAAGAGGAGAGATACAATGAAATTCAAATTAGACATACAATGAAGTTCTTCTCGGTCGACTATGCAAGAAAAAAGAGGAGAGAGAGGTCTTATTCGGGGCCTTTATTTGGGTGCCGAATGAACTTGATATGAGGAAATTGAATGGAGCGGTTAAGAAAAAATAAGAATTGGCAGAGAAATAAAATTTAAGGGGTGCGGTTTGATATATTTATAGAGGCTTTAATCAAGGGGTGCGGGAATTTATTTATTTCTCTCCGTAACCGAAACAAATCAGACAAAATAAAGCTTTAAAAGGAGAGGCGGTTTTATCATTTATATACAATTGCTACGAATAGCTGCTTGGAAGGAATGTCGTTTTTTTTTATATATATATATTTTTTTAACAGAGATGTAGATATAGTATATTTAATATTATAGAATAATTTTAAGCATAAATAATAATAACTCAAAATTTTCGGGATGTTACAGATGGCTCTTCGCTTTTGGTGCCAGTAGCTAGGGTTTACAGAGGGTAATATGAAGATATACATGTTTTAATAAAGAAAGAGTTGAGTAAAAAGTTGGATGAATGACCTTTAAAAAAAAGGGAAGAGGTGGGATGAAGGACCTTCAGAGCCGGATGAAGAGCCGGATGAAGAGTCGGACATAACCTCTGAGATACACCAGCATCAGCTAACAAGGAAGATTCTGACATGAGTTGCATACATACATAGAACCGACCTTCTTCAGTCTGACAAGATTGTGTCCGACTCTTCATTCGACTCTTCATCCGGCTCTGAAGGTCCTTCATCCAATCTTCCCTTTTTTTTGAAGGGCCTTCGTCCAACTTTTTACTTGACTCTTTCTTTATTAAAATGTATCTTCATATTACCCTCTGTAAACCCTAGCTACTGGCACCAAATGTAAACCTTAAGTTTATATTTGAAATCATTATGGGATCGAGGCTCAGGAAGAAGGATATGTCTACCCAGTATGGATTTGTATAATATATGCTCAATATGGATTTGTAATGCTCAATATGGATTTGTATAATGTTTCAATTTAAATTTTGTGATACTCAATATGGATTTGTATAATTTTGTATAATTTAGTGTACATGAATTTTTAGTTTACCCTTATTAATTGACCGGTTTGTATGCCATGCACGCATGTTCTTGTAATTAAATAAAATATAGTGAATTTAGTAATTTTCTGTGCTGTAATTGTAAATAAGGAGATGAATTTAGTAATTGCTGAACATGGATTTGTGATGATAAATATGAATTTTGTAATGCTAAGTATAATTTGTGTGCTGTAATTGAAAAACTGGATGTCAAATTATCTGAAAAAACTGAGGGTAAACTCAATATTGAATTTTGTAGCAAACTGGCTAGCAAAACTGGAGGCTAGCCCAGAAAAAAATTGTTAATAAAAAAATATATAGGATAACATACACGGATATTTAACTTAAAACCGTGTCCAAATAGTTATTGTATACGGATATTTGTTGAATATTCGTGTACGAAATAGCAACACGGATATTTGTACTAGAATTATACATGGTTCTTAAGTACAAATAGCCGTGTATGATTTGTTAGAGAGCTACACGGATTTATTAATGAAAGATCCGTGTAGAAAGCAAATGTATACGGTTGTTTGTTGAAAATCCGTGTAGAACCGCCTCCTATCTTAAATAACACGGATTTTTTTTATAAATTCCTAGAAAAGGCTAGCGTTTTACACACGGTTCTTAAATACAATTAACCGTGTATGATTTTTGAGAGAGCTACACGGATTTCTTAACGTAAGATCCGTGGACAAAAGTCTTTGTAGGGTTTTGGTATAAAAGGCCTTCTCCTTCCAGCGCCGTTTTTTTTTATTGAGTAATTAATACTGTCTCTCTCTCTCTGTATTGAATGCACTGATCCGATTTCTGCAAAGGCCAGCAGCTGGTATTATCTGAGATCTTTGAAGTTTGTATTTTCTCCTCTCTATCTTTCTAAGGTTAGTGTATATATATATATATTTTTCTTTTCTTCCTCTAATTTTATGTTACTTATTTGTACTTATTTAGATCATGTGTAATTAGTGTATTGTTGTCCAATAACCGACCTACTGATGCTTTTAGGTCCTTGCCCGTTCAAAATTAATCCAATAGGGATTAATTTTGGATAGTCCCCGTTTTGGGACTGCTCTTTGAATATTGGGTCTCATTTAGGATGTGAACACATATTAGCGGGATTTAATTAGTAATTGAGGAAAGTTCGATGGTATTTTCCCTTAATGCTCCTACGAGTATTTGGTTTTTTCGCATACTTGGGGAGTTAAGGGGAAATGCTGCCGAATTTTTCTCAAATACTAATTAAATCTCGCTAATATGTGTTCACATATAAGACCTAATATTCAAAGAGTGGGTTATTTAACTTGAAAGCAAACAGTGGTTGGAGCGATAAGAGTTTCACGTCCTTATTAAAGCTATTAGGAGAAATGCTCCCAGATAAGAACGAGTTACCCCGTACAATATATCAGGCGAAGAAGTTGATATGTCCGGTGGATTTGAAGATCGAAAGAATACATGCATGTCCGAATGACTGTGTATTGTATCGTAATGAGTACGAGGCCATGCATGTTTGTCCCAAGTGCGGTGTTTCTCGGTATAAACGTAAGGACCAGGGCACTACTGATTGTGACGACGGAAAAAAGGGTCGGCCTCCGGCTAAGGTGTTGTGGTACTTGTTGATAATACCGAGATTCAAACGGTTATTTGCAAATCGCAAAGATGCAAAGTTATTGCGTTGGCATGAAGAAGGGCGCAAAAAGGATGGTAAACTAAGACACCCGGCTAATTCTCCTCAGTGGAGAAATTTTGATAGACAATTCAAAGATTTTAGTTCCGAGATAAGAAACCTCAAGATTGTGGTGAGCACAGATGGAATGAGTCCGTTTGGAAGCATCAGCAGTCGGCACAGTACTTGGCCAGTTCTGTTAGCCATCTACAATCTTCCTCCTTGGTTGTGCATGAAACGCAGGTATATAATGATGTCATTACTAATCCAAGGACCCAGACAACCCAGAAATGACATAGATGTATATCTTGCACCATTAATTGATGACCTCCAAAAATTATGGCTTGATGGCGTCTCGGTGTGGGATGCGTACATGAAAGAGACCTTTAACTTGCGAGCTATGGTGTTTTGCATAGTAAATGATTTCCCCACGTACGGGAATTTATCGGGTTACACTTGTAAAGGAGCAAAAGCGTGCCCTGTGAAGATGATACGCAGGTGCTGAGGTTGAAGAATTGTCAAAAGAATGTATTTATGGGGCACCGTAGGTTTCTTCCAATTAATCACCCATATCGTAAGAAGTAGAAGGCATTCAACGGGAAAGTTGAGCTTGGAGTGGCCCGTCGTCCATTAGATGGGAAGGGTGTCCGATGCCCGTCCGATCTGCTTTAAGATCACGCCAGAACTTTCGCGTCTGCTTTAATTTACGTGAGCACGAATCTTGAAATATATCGGACGGTCATAGAGCCCATCGAACTCACTTTGGGTCCCATGGGCATCGGACCCAAGCTGCTCTCGCACATAACATATTAAATCTTTTTCATCATCGTTGAACATAAAAGTAGGTCATCATCGTTGAGAAAAAGGTTTTATAATTCGTTCGTATTTGCTTACGATGGGTTTAATCACAGAGTCTATTTGTTTTAAAAGTCATGCGGAATAGTTTAAAATTCGTTCGTACTATCTGTTTCAGTTTCCGTGCGGACATATCTTAAATTAGATTGGACGGTCATCATCGTTGAACATGAAAGTAGGTCCGATGGGCATCGGACCTACTCCGTTCTCTTTAATTGAACATTCGTGTAGAAATGCAAAGCGAGCTACACGGACGTTTAATTAAAAGTCCGTGTAGAAAGGTATCGTACACAGACATTTAATTAAACATCCGTGTAAAAGGGGAGGGAAAGTGAGGCGGGGAAAAGCCAACCTAGGCGAAAATTTTCGTAAAATTGGTTTTGAATTTTTGGGAGGGTCAGACAGGGAGCTAAAGGAGGGAAATTCGAAAAAATTTATCCACAGAGAGGAGGGATAGAAGGGGCTTTCATAAACTCAAAGGTAACATAATATCTGTGGTTATATCCGACCGTCTAATCATTATTATGCATAAATATTAAAGGATCTTGTGCATCATCTGGAACCAGATCTAAACAGAAATATTATGTTACCTCAGAGAGTGTGGAAAATCTACCCACCACCTCTTAAATGAAGACATCAGGACCGTTCTTCGTTTATCGGACGGTCAACAAAGCTTGATATTTACTAATCACCTAATACATGTACAACAGTATATACGAAAATAATTCAAAAAATATATTTTTATTTTTTTAAATCTTATATGGCCAAATAATACTTATACATATTATTTTTATAAACTTTCATCATTGTATGTCCCTTCAAATTGTAAAAATATTTTTGGACCGTTCATTTTCAATCGGAAAATCAACGGTCGATCTGCAATGAAATCATTCCGTATCTGTTTTAAAATGATCAAGGGAGAACATTGAATGTAACCAACATAAATGTAACAAACATTGAATGTTAACTTTCATCATGTATCAACTATTATTTTGCATCTGATATTAGATACCGCTAGCACTTAAAATTGTACCTAATTGAGTCAGTGCTAACACAATTTTTTTCATTTTTCTTTTTCTGATTTAAGTTTTGATGACTTGAACTTGCAAAGGCTGTGGCTTGTGATCGAGAAAGACCCGACTGATGCGCAACTTTTCTGTTTCGACCCGATAATCATCGATTGGGCCAGCTACTTTTACCAAACTCACATTCCTGGGGTCCTTCAATTCCTGACCAAGTACTGCAAACACCATTTGCTGCTACAATAAACATGGGATATATTATTTTCTTGTAAACTGTTGAAACTCTAGTTGTTTATATTGGTTCTTTTAGGTTCATGTTAGTGTATGATGTGCAAGAATTTAATTATAATGCAAAATTATTTTAGTGAATATTTTGGTAATAGAATCTGGAGTTTGTTTGAAGAAAATTATTTGACATCATAACAAATTAACGTCATTTTGAACACTCAATAAAAATCCGAGACCAAAATTGTAGATATTTTTATGTCTTATTCATACAACATAGACTTTTTTTACAAGATATGGGGTTATAACTTAGAAAACTAACAACGGATCAACACCAAACGTTTAATTTCATACCACTGTCTCTTAATTCTACAAAGAATATCTTGTAAAAAAAGTCTATGTTGTATGAATAAGACATAAAAATATCTAGCATTAATATTGTTTTGAGATGAGGTTTGAAGATCAAGTAATTCAACAGTCTAATATCGGCATTAATTTTGTTATTGTCAGAAAGTTAGAAATTTGGACGATAAACTAAATGTTAAACCATACAATTCAACACATAAAAACATCAAGATTAGTTCGATCTAATAAATATTATGATATATAATCTTTAATTCAAGAGGTGTGATCAAGTTATCCATTAGACGAAGAAAATTTAATAGATAATAACATTATCACTCGAGTAATATAGTTACATTCTACCTCTATTTACATTTTTTTAATTTGAAGACTCATTTCTTAAAAGTAAATAGATAATTTTTATTATGATTCTTAGAATAATTTTAGTAATCAACCAACAAAATACATGAAGAATTAGCTAGTAACATTTTAATTAATTGGAAAAATTAAGAATGTCAAACTCTCCATTGTGCTTTTTTTTTTTTGCATATAATATGCCACATAACTCAGAAAAATATTCGGTTTTTATAGTCTTATTATTTGAAATTTGTCATAAGATCGTATCGCATTGCTACTCTAAAAAAAATGAATCTACTTTATTATTTATCAATTTATAACAATAAACTATTTCGATGTTAGGCATTAGTAAGTTAATTCGTTAGAAAGTAATAAGAGTGAGGCTATGGTTTATGCATAGCGTGGATTATTCCATACTATGGATCAATATTTCTATTTCAAAGTTCAAACAGTCGATTTAAACCGTTCAATATGATCTCCATATGAAAATGTAATTATTAAAATTTTACATATTTTAGAATTTTTGTTACTATTTTTTAGATAACAAGAAAATTGATCTAAAAATTCTAGACCATTCCATAGTAGTGATTTTTTTTCTCCTTGAACTTTAACGTGCTCCACAATAGTTACTAATTTCTCATTGGAACTTTCGTCTTTGAATAAGACTAGACAGTTGTGGTTTAGTAATTCGTTGAAAAGTTAAGATTTTCCATAGACTTCTATTTTGTCTATTCATTATAATTTATCGCACATGGATTTATGGTATCCATTATAATTTATCGCACATGGATTTTCCATAGATTTTCCATAGATTTTCCATAGACAGCAGGCATCCGACTTCTCTTCCACCCGATTTTGAGGATTTTTAGCAATTTAATATCATTCACTCGTTCCCAATCTTCATTAAAAAAAAATGATTTAATTTCTTTAATCTCTATTATTAATTATACTATTGGTAGCGCTATATATTAAGCATATGTTTGGTTGCAAAACAAAAATAGCTAGAATAGTCAAATTAAGAATAACTATTGTTTGTCTTATTATAATAGTCAAATCTCAAAAAAATTTAGGAATAGTCTATTCTAATAAGACAAAAAGTTTGGATTCACTATTCTAATTATTCTAATCCATCCAAACACCGAATAAGCTATTCCAAATAGCCTAACTTTAAAAATAACATATTCTCAATTCAACTAACACTACAGCAGAAAGGGGCATCAGCGACCGGTTTTCCGGTCGCTGATAATATCGGCGCCGGTCGCTGATACTCATTCCGGTCGCTGAAAGTCAAATTTGGTCGCTGATACTCCGGTCGCTGTAAGCATTGTCGCTGATACTCTTCTGATGACATCACCGGTCGCTGATAATACGTCACCCGGTAGCTGATAAGTTTCTGCGACCAAATTTTTTTGGTCGCTGTCGTTTTTTTCTGACGTCAGAAAAAGGCATCTGCGACCAAATAAACGGTCGCTGATACTTAAAACCGGTCACAGAAAGTGTTCTGTCAGGTTTTTGAAATTTTTTTTATTATTTAAATTTCCACCATTTAATAATTGGTACGAAATGTACCAAACAAATATAACAAACTATCATTCATATGCAACACAAGCAACAAACTATCATATTGTAAATTTTAAATTATCTCAAAACATGATCATATATATTCATCCAATGCAGGTCATTGTTACAAATGGACTTCTAATGATACGGTACTGGAACTCAAAGATGCTTGCAAACTGCAACTCAGAAAACAAATCCTTCTTCAATGTAAAATAAATTATTCTTCATCATCAATGAATGTGGACTCATGAATATCTTCCCCAATACAATTCTCCATTGCATCATTAGTTATGTCAGGATTACTGGAACCACTAGATTTGACCTTCTTTGTCTTTGCATCTTGCTCCAGAGCCTTCTTAAGAAATCAGATGGAGAATATCTTGGGATAAAACTGCAATATCCATTGATAGGATGAGTTTTAAGGATAGGGTTACAAAATTGTAAATGCATGAGTTTTAAGGATGGTTCGGATGTTTCGCTTTAAAAGTAAAGTCAAGATAAATATGGAGGAATTTGAGTGGATTTAAACAGGTTTTATTGACAAAGTACCTTATTAGGTAGAGCTTGACCTTGATTTGATCTATTACAATCTTGGTCTCTTTTTGTTTTCTTCTGAAAGTCAGCATTTGCCAGATTGCTCCATCTGAAAGTCATTTGCAGCACTTTGTTCAAACTATCAAAAGGAAAAGATATACTATGGTCCATGAGTACCAACTTAGTGCATGAGGAATAAACAACTGGTGATGTTCCTCTTTGTGAAAAGACTTACAATTTAAATCTGGTAAGTTGTTTCACTACTTATGTTCCTTAGAATGCAACACAAATTTTGGGACTCTTGCAACACAAATTATGTTGATCAATTAATTCATTTGCTATTGGAAACTCAGGTGTTACCAGAAAATAAATAAATGAGAAAAAAAATATTCACGTGGTAAGAGAAGATTACTTTGGGCTAGTGGGTCTTTCCACTTCCTGTTGCTGTCTCTTCGAGCTGGTCTCCTCAAATGGCCTCTTCCTCTCCTTCTTCTTTTTCTTCTTAGTTGCATCCTCTCCATTGTCAATTAATGAAATTCCATTACTAGAGACAATTGTCCCTTTGTTAATTAACTCATTCCCTTCAACTTGTGGTACACTAACAGGAGTTGCAACAGCTTTCTTCTTCTTTTTCTTAATAACAGCACCTTTAACTCTGGAAAACAAAAATAAGAATGACTGACTCGGTATGAAATTGTCTTTTGGCACCAAGAATTTTTAATTATTGAACAACCAGTGTAAATAGTCAAGCCAAGAGAATCAAAACGACCAGTAAACAAAAAAAACTCTTAAGAACAATGAAGCAGAACCAGATTTAAGTATATCTAGATGTGAAAAAGGACGCAAAATGTTTGATTTTATTTAGGTACCTGTTGTTGTAGTTGAACAGTTTTAGCATCGACCTTGCCGGCTTTCTCAGCTGCATCAGCCGCTGCTTGTTTCTGCAGTTGAACAGTAATTACTAAGTTATAATTGATTGATTGATTGATTGATGTAGGAAGTGAGTAGTAGAAAGGATGTAAACCTGGAGCAAAGCAATGTCATTTTGCAAATAGGCGATTTTGTCAGATTTTTCTTGGATAATTTTGTCCAATTTGGAAGCAGCTTCATCCTTGCTCTTGAGTTCCTTTGATCTCTCCTCTATGCTCGACTCTTCACATCCCAACATTAAAAGTGAAAAAACAGTATAATTTGCGATTTGGAGACAAACGTAGCATAGCAAGAAAAGAAACCAAAGTGTACAAATGAAAAAGAGAAGGAACCTAAGGAAAGGATCTTGGATCGGAGCTGGTCGAGTTGGAGTTTCAAACCCGGATCCGACTCTTCCAGCGGGAGCTTGGTCGTCTCCTCCTCCTCCCGCGCTTCATCGGAAAAAGCAACGGAGACGGAGGGAGCGACGACAAAGGCGACGAGAAGGAGTTTGGAAGTTGCCATGGATCGATCGATGCACCGAGCGGCGGAGAGAAAAACAGACCAAGCTCCCGCTGGTTTAGCTAAAACCAGATCTCTTAAAAACTCTTAAGAACAGAGAGAGCGAAAAGAGAGAGGAGAGGTCTTTGGCGGCTCCGTGTTTTTTTTTTTTTTAGCTAAACCTAAATCGGCGGGAATCAGAGAGAAGAAAGAGGGAAGAAAAACTTTGGCGGGGCTGAAAAGGTTACCTTTCAGCGACCGGACGAAAATAGTCGCAGTAAGTTACGTCGCCGGTCTCTGAAGAGTTCTTCGTCGCCGCTGATATACTTAATTTTTTTTTTCCTTTTTAGATCTTCAGCTACCGGCGATCCGACCGGTCGCTGATACCGGTCGCAAATGCTCCTTTTTGCTGTAGTGTAAACATACCCTAAAATGAGTGCTCGAATTACTTTTAGTAAAACTAAATGTGATGACTTTAACATGTATTTATTTATTTTATTTTATTTTATTTTTGAGATAAATGGAATCAAGTGCACTGATTTCTATTAAAAGAAATATCATACAAAATCTACTGGTACCACATCTCTGGTACCCGTTCTAGATACAAACAAAGCAAAACAGAGGCATACATCAATCACCTCAACCACAAAAATGTACAGCTGAACTTAATCCACACATTAGTTCTCCAGTCTTCTTCAAAGCCTCCTCTGCTGGTGTTCTTAGTAAAACCATGGAATCATATAGAACCAAAAAAGAATAAGAACTGCCTAGAATTCTAGAATTCTAACGGTTGGGGCAGTTTTAAAAATAAAAATAAATCGAGGGCATATTTAGAATTTTTTTATTTTTGGAGGATATTAAAACAAAAAAGGGTTTAAATGTATCATGCATGATAAATGCATGTATACCATAAAATTGTTATGTTTAATCAAAGGTTTAAACAGCGTTCATTGCGTCATAGCGGAACGGCTAAAAAAATAGCGCTATGTCCATATTGCGCCGCTATAGCAAGCTATAGCGCCATTAGCACCATAGCTTTTATGGTCTGAAAACGCTATACCGCTGTTATAGCGCGCTATTTAGAACCCAGTTTAATAATCAAATTTTCGAATTGTTTTGTTAGATTTGGATAATTGTCAGTTTGTGGGGATACAGGTCATTCGAATTCAGATCATCTTTTAAAACTCATATCCTTCTGAATTTCTAAAATTCAACTTGCAACAAATGTATAATCTGATTTCCCAAATTTCAAACATTAAAATATATTAATTTTCTAAAATTTTCTATTTGCGAAATTTTCTTTTTTCAAACATCAAAATTAGTAGGTTTAAAGTTGAATACTAATTAATATGAAAATTTTCAAAATTAAAATTTTATATTTTCCATATTAACTTCAAATTATTAGTTCTGTGGTTTAATATACTTAATAAAAAACTTTTCATAGTTAAAGTTTACAATTCTCATATTTACTAAAAATTAAGAATTTTCAATTTTCAATTTTTGAATTAGAAAATTGCTCAGGTCCCGGTCTTTTAATCACAAACAGAAACCACCAAGCTGGCCCCATATTTTTAAAATCCAAAAATTTTAATATCAGCATGAAGTATGATCAGATTGAAAAACTAAACAAAACAGTATGCTGATTTCAAAAGTTAAAATATTTTATTGATAAATTAAGTGAGACATTTTTTTACATGCTTAAAGGTAGACTTGAGACTGACCCAATTAAAGTTCGGGCAAGAATAAGGTGCTATATAAGATACAAGATGATGACCTACATACTATTTTTTTATCATAAGTATCAAGTTTCTGATATGATAAGGAATATTCTAATTGCATTAAATTAGGCAGTTTTTAATGGTATATTTTAAAAATTAGTGAAGGAAAAAAAATCACATAAAAATAACAAAAATCTTATGTATGTTGCATTCTCATAAAGGCATAAACATACTACAAATCCTAAAGAAACAAACAATCACCAACGGTGTGTGGGACCCAATATACCAAAGATGAAGGGTCAAGCACTCAAGCTATACAAAGGGGGACAATGGCCATCTGTTACATCTCTCTCCATCTCTCTCTGATCCCCACGATTAATGCACATTAATTGTTCTATCTCCTTAAAATTGAAAATATGAAGACACAACTTCACAAGCAACTCATAATTGCTATTTTTCTATTTGCATCCTCACCGCTTACCTGGTCTACGGATACCCTACTTCCCGGCAAAAACATTACTATAGGACAGTCTCTCATCTCGTCCAACAAAACATTCACGCTAGGCTTCTTCTATCCCGATAACTCCCCTGACCTTTTTATCGGTATATGGTTCAGTGTTTCATCAGAAACTGTTGTGTGGGTTGCCAACCGAGATAGTCCTTTGAACAACAGTTCTGGAATACTAACCATACATAACAACGGGTCTCTAGTGCTATATGATTCATCTGAAAAGATGGTCTGGTCATCTAGTACTAACTCGACGAGTATTACAGATGATATTAGTACGATATTGCAACTGAATGATTCAGGCAATCTTGTACTGAAAGATCAAACAAGTAATACTATCATATGGCAAAGCTTTGATCATCCAACAAACTCATTGATTGCTGGGATGAAACTTGGCAAGAACTTGACAACTGGGTTTGAAACGGTGCTTTCTTCATGGAAAAAAAGCAGAAATCCATCAGAAGGAAACTACACGGTAAAGATGGATACTGAAGGTGGTCCAGAGCTTATCTTATGGGACCGTGATCAAATTAGGGGCAGAACTGGAATCTGGAACGGGATATATTTTAGTGGGGTGGCCCCGGCAGTATCTTATAAGGATAAGATTACTTTCTTTTTTGTGTGGGATAAAGATGAGGTGTCATATGGATTCGAGGATAAATCAACCCAGATTTTGTCCCGATTATTTGTGAATCAAGCTGGTATAATGCAACGGTTGATTTGGGACTCAGATCAACAGAGTTGGAATGAGCTATGGTCAGGACCAAAAGATGAGTGTGATTACTATGGGAAATGTGGTGCTTTCAGTATATGTCAGCCTAACAGTATGACCGTTTGTAGTTGTCTCAGAGGATTTGAGATAGCGACACCAACTGAGTGGAACATTAGTGATTATTCAGGAGGGTGCAAACGACGAACCCCGGTAGGATGTACTGGTAACAGTGATGGGTTTTATCAGCTAAACGGGGTGAAGTTACCATATTCCCATAATGCAACTGTAGATTCTATTATAAGTGTTGTGGAGTGCAGGAGGAGGTGCTTGATGAATTGTTCATGCTTGGCTTATTCCGCTTCAGATATTAGGGCAAAAGGAAGCGGGTGTGTTATGTGGAACACTGCACTAATTGACATCAAGTATGTCATTGGTGGGTTAGACATCCTATATGTGAAGGTTTCAAAGTCTGAATTGGGTAAATATCTTTCTTTCTAATTTAAATTTTAATCATCAAGTCACTAATTATTGAAGAAAAGTATTTGAGGATTTGTCCAGATGTAAAAGCAACGAATCTTAACAGAAGGAAGAATTGCTAAGATTTTCTTTTCATGAATTGTTCCTCTTCTATTGAAGGAAAAAGGAAATTAGTTTTTTTTTTGAAGAAAAATAAGGTCTAGCCCATATTTCATTAATTAGTGGAAATTGGGTTTTGATAAGTGCCTCTCTACAAATGCAGGAAAAAGTAACAAAAGGAAACTGGCAATAATATTCGGAACAATAACAGGCATCATAATATCAGTGCTTTTAATATGCTTATTTGGATATCTATTCAAAAGGAAGAAGATGATATCTGCAAAACAAGGTAAACAGATTGTGCAAATCAAATTTACTGCGGCTTTGTGATCTCTAACCTTCATAATTTATATAGAAATCATATTTTCTACAGATGAAACCAATAAGTCCCTTGCACAAAATGACTCGTACAAAGGTACAGACCTCCCTGTTTTTGACATGGAGATGATTTTGCAAGCCACTGACAATTTTTCAATAACAAATGAAGTAGGACAAGGCGGTTTTGGCATTGTCTACAAGGTACTTTTTTTATTTGAATCCTGCTCATGTTCTGCTATAAGAAGACTTCTTACAATCTACCTTTTAGAAAAAAACTCTCAAATTAAAATATGTTGGATGACAATGGGAGATAAGCATCTGAAATCAAAGATAGATGTAAAGTTTATTTCTGTTTAAGCATAGTGAAAAGTTAACTAGTTATTAATCAAAATGATAACTTACTATATATTAGGGCAAGCTCCCTTGTGGCCAAGAAATTGCAGTGAAAAGGCTGTCCATGAATTCATCACAAGGATTGAACGAGTTTATGAATGAAGTTATGCTGATTGCCAAGCTACAACATAGAAATCTTGTTAAACTCCATGGATGCTGCATTGAGAACAACGAGCGAATATTAATCTACGAGTTCATGATCAACAAAAGTTTAGATTTCTTCATATTCAGTAAGCAACTGACTTCACAACATTAATGATTAATTGTTTCCACTATTTTATCATTTACCCATTTATAATACCAAATGCAACTATTTATTTCAACTGTAACCTACAAATCTTACCCGGTCAAAGCTATTTATAATTCATGGGAACTTGCAACAGATGCAGAGAAGCATGCCTCTTTGAGTTGGAGAACGAGATTGGAAATTGTAACAGGGATTGCAAGAGGGCTTCTCTACCTTCATCACGATTCCAGATTCAACATAATCCATAGGGACCTCAAACCAGCAAATGTTTTATTAGATGAAGTGATGAATCCTAAGATTTCAGATTTCGGCACTGCAAGATTGTTTGAAAGAGAACAGGCAGTACTAAGCACAGAAACAGTGATTGGCACTCGGTATGTACATTCAATTTTATATATGTTGCATATGGAATATGTTTAACTATTTTGCTTATTAATTTCCTCTATTTGTATTTTTATATATGAAGCGGATACATGTCTCCTGAGTATATCACAGAGGGTACATTTTCTGTCAAATCTGATGTGTATAGCTTTGGAGTAATACTCCTTGAGATTATATTTGGCAAGAGGAACCAGGGGAATCAAAACCTTCTTGCATATGTAAGTATTAATCTCGTATTTTTTTTAATAATTTATATAGCAAAACTGATGTGGTCAAAGAGAATTGCTAACACCTACTTCGCTCATAATTCACACCCTAGGCTTGGAAATTTTGGGAGGAAGAAAACATTTTGAAGTTACTTGATGAAGCCGTAGAAAGCTCAATTCTTACAACAGAGCTATCAAGATTCATGCATGTGGGTCTTTTATGTGTGCAAGAATGCCCTGATGATAGGCCATCTATGTCATCAGTTGTCATGATGCTATCATGTGACAACATGGAGCTACCGACCCCAAAGAGACCCTTATTTTGCAGAAGCATTGGATCAGAGTTTGATACTGATAGTAACTTGTACAAGTATGACCAATTAACTATAACGACAGTAGAAGGTCGCTAGAGAATCTAGGAGAAAGAAGTGAAGCTCTCATGAAAATTAATGCTCCTACATTTGAATAGCAAAGATGGTGTTACTCATTTGGGGTTTGTTAGGAATTTACATGGATGTTAGTTGTCAAGATTGATATTACTATCCTCCTAAATTACAATGCTTTGTTCGGGCCAAAGTTAATATATATAGTTTAGTTAAGCAAAAATGATGAGCTGTGAAGTTCGATTCAATTTAAGTATTACAAATCAGAAAGGTGCCCAAACTATATAAAAGTTTGAAAGTTTTAGCCACAATTGTGCATAGCTAGCAACTAAATATAAGAACAAAAAAATTACTAGTTGAATATATAAATCCTGCAATTGGACACAGGAAAGAAAGAACAAGTCATCCATCACTGTCCGGGTCCCAATTATCAGCTCAAGGCGAAAACCATGGGTCATGCTCCAGCCTACTGTCCCAATAACGGTAGCCTATTAGACCTCATCATCCATCCCAATAACACTCAAGCTCACAGTTCTATTGACCTGATCAAATGAAATTAAGAAAAATATCAAGACTACCAAGAATGTTAGGTTATGGAGTTGTACATTTGACATAACAAAATATCATGAAACAGTAATTGCATTTGATACATCATTGACGACTTAACTAAAATATACAACGTTTCTGATTAAGCAAACCAGTGCAATAACAAATAATGAATCCAACAAATATCGAGATAGCAGTAGATGCAAGTTTTTTTTTCTTTTTGTAATTTTTCTTAGAGAGAACTTGTCTATCAATTGAAGAAATTAATAGTCAGTGCAAAAATGAGGATATCATCAAAATATCCAATTCTCGCATACTGTTTGGCATCCCATCCCCCTGATTTGATGTCATTCTCCATGCCGATTAGAATTGTAGGAAGTACATATATATATATAGAGAGAGAGAGAGAGAGTGGCTAATATCAATACGTTTGCACCAAGGTCATCATGCAACCAAGTCATTTTCGGATTTTCAAAGTCCAAACAGTCGATCCAAACCGTTAGATGTTCAATCTATATTAAAATCTGCTTGGAGACCAAATTTTACATTTTTTGGAATTTTGTTACTATTTATTAAGCCACTTTGAAAATTGCTGATCACATGGTCCAAAATTTGCTTGCACTGTTTTTACTGTTCACCCAGATCAGCAATTTTCAAAGTGGCTTAATAAATAGTAAAAAAATTCCAAAAAATGTAAAATTTGGTCTCCAAGCAGATTTTAATATAGATTGAACATCTAATGGTTTGGATCGACTGTTTGGACTTTGAAAATCCGAAAATGACTTGGTTGCACGAGGGCCTTGGTGCAAACGTTTTGATATTAGACACTCTCTCTCTCTCTCTAAATATATATATATATATGAGATGGGCTATTGTGCTTCACGAAGTAAATGGTGGGGTTTACTTTGGGCCATATTTTCATTTTGAAAATCCAAACAACCGATCAGAACCGTTCAACATGTTCTAAATATTGAAATGTGCTTGGAGACTAAATTTTACATTTTTTGAAATTTTTTTACTATTTATTAAGGCACTTTGAAAATCGCTGATCCACTGTGAACAGTACAAAACAGTAAAATTTTCTGGACCACCGGATCAGCGATTTTCAAAGTGGCTTAATAAATAGTAAACAAATTCCAAAAAATATAAAATTTAGTCTCCAAGCACATTTCAATATTTAGAACATGTTGAACGGTTCGGATCGGTTGTTTGGATTTTTCAAAATGAAAATATGACCCGAAGTAAACCCCCCTTTACTTCGCGAAGCACAATAGCCCATCTCTCTCTCTATATATATATATATATATATATATATAGAGAGAGAGAGAGAGAGAGAGGAGGGTTAAAATGCATCCTCCTTTTGTGCTCCTAATCTGATCCCCTATCTTAATCGTACATTTTATTTTAGAGAGAGGACTAGATTTTCTTCTCCCTGTGACTCTTCGTTTCCAAAAAGCGTGCTTAATCGTGCTCTTTTATCTCTCTTGTTTTCAAAATCTACTGCCGCTCTCCAGTTTGAAAACAAAAATGGCAGCTAATCGTGACTCTCTAACTCCTCCGCGCGATATAGTCGCGATTGACTCCCCATGTATCGCATCTCCTCCTACTTCACCACCGATCATGATTCCAAGTTCTTTCGAGCCTTCATCGCCAGCCTCTCCGTTCTTTGATGTAATCTTATTTCTCTGTTTAAAAAATGTTGCTTTCAATTTGCAAATTGTACTAGGGTTCAAAGGGAACCAGAGAATCGCAAACTCATCAATTGATTATCTAAGCCTTTTGAGATTGAAAAATTGTATGATCAAAATATATTAAATTATTCCTAAGTGAGAATCAATATAAACTCCTCGTTTTAACAATCTCAAAAATTAAGTTTCTTATCTATCTTATGTTTCAATAGTTGGTTAAAATTGTAGAAATTTAATAAATGTGTAACGACGGGATTAATTAGACTAATATTAAATTAAGGAAAATATTCTATGTTGTTGCGTGTAGAATGTTTAAACTAAAAAAATATCTCTTCACTGTCAAACAATAAGCAACTTCCTCAAAAATGCATAAACATAATTGTGGTTTTATAATATAAGCTTGATATATATGATCTCAACAATTCTTATATTAGGATGATGATTCTATGGATGATGAGATGGAGACAAATATATCTGTTGAAGATAATACAAACAAGGATGTATCTACATTCAAGAAAAGTGGTGATGCTTTTGTTCTAAGAGAAGGTATGGAGTTTGCGTCACTTCAAGAGTTTGAAAGTTTTTATCACAATTGGGCTCTTTCGGAGGGGTAAACGGTACGGATAAGGAGGACCACTAATTTTCCACATAGTGATAAAATTCGCTACCGTCAATATGTGTGCTCTTGTGCTGGTTTTTGTGAAGAGAAAAAATCAAATGATAAAATTGATTTGGATAAAAAAAAAAAGAAGGGTAGAAGAACCTCAACTCGTAGAAGTGGTTGTCATGCAGGGACAAGTGTGTCAAACAAAAATGGTATTTGGAAAGTAGGAAGGATTAATAAGGACCACAATCATCTTTTGGTTAGCCCCAATAGTCGGATCCACTTAAACAACCGGGGGGGATGCCATCTGTGGCGAAGAATCTAGTGGAAATGTTTAGCGAAACCGACCTTCCTATTGGTAGAGTGCCGGATATTGTTAATTGTGATGCTAGCATAAATGTTTCTCAAAGAGAGTGTTGGCATCATAGAGTTTCTCTTAGGAGGAAGAATTTGGTTAGTGGAGATGCAAGCCACTTTGAAAATCGTTGATCCATTGTGAACAGTAAAAAATAGTAAAATTTTATGGACCACCGGATTAGCGATTTTCAAAGTGGCTTAATAAATAGAAAAAAAAATTCCAAAAAATATAAAATTTAGTCTCCAAGCACATTTCAATATTTAGAACATGTTGAACGGTTCGGATGGGTTGTTTGGATTTTCAAAAATGAAAATATGGCCCGAAGTAAACCCCCCCCCATTTACTTTGAGAAGCACAATAGCCCATCTATATATATATATATATATATATATATATATATATATGCACCCTGAATAAAAATCTACGGAATCATACACAGCTCCGCCACAATGACTCTCGCTTCGAGATTTTGGTATTTTAATTTCCGCTTTACTGCATTTTCTGGTATGTTTACAAGTGGCCAGTGGGTCACCAGCCCCGGCCCTGACCCAGGGTAGCCAGCGCGATGGCCCCGGGCACCAAAATCCAACAGGGACCGCCAAAAAAAATGTATTTGTTAATTAAAAACGATTGAATCTTTAGTGTTGTTCTGTATCACCTCCTTCAACCACGAATCTCTTTCTCACTCAGTTGGCCCTCAAATGTTGTTTTGTATCAACTACGCCATCCACGAATATCTTTCTCACTCTGTTAGCTCTCTAGTATTGTTTTGGATCACCTTTTGCATCCACGAATGTCATTCTCACTTCGTTGGATCTCTAGTGTTGTTATGTATCACCTACTCCATCTAAGAATATCCTTCTCACTCTGTTGTATCACTAGTGTTGTTCTGAATCACCTCATTCTTCCACAAATCTCCTTCTCACTCTAATGGATCTCAAGTGTTGTTCTGGATCACCTCATCCATCCACGAATGTCCTTCACACACCATTGCCTCTATGGTGTTGTTCTGGATCACATCCTGTATCCAACAATCTCTTTTGCCCTCCATTGGCTCTCAAGTGTTTTTCTGGATCACCTCCTCCATCCACGAATCTCCTTCTCACTCCGTTGGATCTCTAGTGTCAGTTTGTATCAGCTACTTCATCCACTAAACTCCTTTTCACTTTGTTGAATCTCTAGTGTTGTTCGGCATCACCTCCTCCATACATGAATCGCTTATTCACTCCGTTTGATCTCTAATGTTACTTTGTATCATGACCTCCATCCACGAATCTCTTTCTCACTCAGTTGGTTCTGTAGTGTTTTTCTGGATCTCCTCCTCCATCCACAAATGTCATTCTCACACCGTTGGATCTCTAGTGTTGTTATGTATCACCTACTCCATCAAAGAATCTATTTCTCACTCCATTGGCTCTCTAGTGTTGTTCTGTAGCACCTACTCCATCTAATAATCTCCTTCTCACTCTTTTGGATCACTAGTGTTGTTCTGGATCACCTCGTCCATCCACGACTGTCATTCTCACTCCGTTGGATCTCTAGTGTCGTTCTGTATCACCAACTCCATCCACTAATCTCTGTTTCACTCTGTTGAATCTTTAGTGTTATTCTGTATCACCTCCTCCATCCACAAATCTCTTTCACACTCAGTTGGCTCTCTAGTGTTATTTTCGATCACCTTCCCCATCCAGAAATGTTATTCTCACTCCGTTGGATCTCTAGTGTTGTTCTGTATCACATACTCCATCCACGAATATCTTTCTCACGCTGTTGGCTTCTAGTGTTGTTCTGGATCACCTTTTGCACCCACGAATGTCATTCTCACTCCGTTGGATCTCTAGTGTTGTTATGTATAACCTACTCCATCTACAAATCTCCTTATCACTCTGTTGGATGAATAGTATTGTTCTGAATCACCTCCTTCATCCATAAATCTCCTTCTCACTTTGTTGGATCTCATGTGTTGTCCTGGATCACCTCCTCCATCAACGAATGTCTTTCAAACACGGTTGCCTCTCTAGTGTTGTTCTAGGATCACATCCTGTATCCAACAATCTCCTTTGCCCTCCATTGGCTCTCAAGTGTTTTTCTGGATCACCTCCTCCATACACAAATCTCTTACTCACTCCGTTTGATCTCTAATGTTTTTTTGTTTCATCTCCTCCATCGACGAATATCTTTCTCACTCAGTTGGCTCTGTAGTGTTTTTGTGGATCACCTCCTCCATCCATAAATATCTTTCTCGCTCAGTTGGCTCTCTAGTGTTTTTCTGTAGCACCTCATCCATCTAGGAATATCTTTCTCACCCTGTTGGATGTCTAGTGTCGTTCTGCATCACGTCCTCCATCTTTAAATCCTTCTCACTCTGTTGGATCTCCAGTGTTGTTCTGTATCACCTACACCATCCACGAATCTCCTTCTGACTCTGTTGGATCACTAGTGTTGTTCTGGATCACCTCGTCCATCCACGATTGTCATTCTCACTCCGTTGGATCACTAGTGTCTCTCTGTATCACCAACTCCATCCTCTAATCTCCTTTTCACTTCGTTGAATCTCTAGTGTTGTTTTGTATCACCTTCCCTATCCACAAATCTCTTTCTCGCTCAGTTGGCTCTCTAGTGTTTCTCTATAGCACCTCATCCATCTAGGAATTTCTTTCTCACTCCACTGGATGTCTAGTGTCGTTCTGCATCACGTCCTCCATCTTTACATCTCCTTCTCACTCTGTTGGATGACTAGTGTTGTTCTGAATCACCTCCTTCATCCACAAATCTCCCTCTCACTCTGTTCGATATCAAGTGTTGTCCTAGATCACCTCCTCCATCATCGAATGTCTTTCACACACTGTTGCCTCGCTAGTGTTGTTCTAGGATCACATCCTGTATCCAACAATCTCCTTTGCCCTCCATTCGCTCTCAAGTGTTTTTCTGCATCACCTCCTCCATTCACGAATCTCCTTCTCACTCTGTTGGATCTCTAGTGTCAGTTTGTATCACCTACTTCATCAAGTAAACTCCTTTTCACTCCGTTGAATCTCTAGTATTGTTCGGCAGCACCTCCTCCATACACAAATATCTTATTCTCTCTGTTTGATCTCTAAGGTTGTTTGTATCATCACCTCCATCCACGAATCTCTTTCTCACTCAGTTGGCTCTGTAGTTTTTTCTAGATCTCCTCCTCCATCCATAAATGTCATTCTCACACCGTTGGATCTCTAGTGTTGTTCTGTATCACCTACTCCATCAAAGAATCCATTTCTCACTCCATTGGCTCTCTATTGTTGTTCTGTATCACCTACTCCATCTAATAATCTCCTTTAATGTAAGGCCTACGGTTCATTGCATATTCGTCGAAGAAAAAAAACACGAAGTCAGGAATTGACTTTTCAGAATTTCAGGGTCTGAATGCCTTTTTCAATATTTTAATTTTTAAGGGCCTCTGCAACTTTTCCACATTTGGTGGGTTCCATGAAAGAGCAGTGCGGATTGAAATATCAATATTTTAATTTATAAGGGCGTCTGTTTGATCACGGTTTATTTAAATATCTATTGAGCTTTAGTCATGGCTGGGATCAACCAATGCTTGATCCGGTGCAATCGGCATAATTTACGCTTTAATTTGGAAGGATCAGTTGACTTTCCATTCATTGGAAAAACACAACAAATGAGAACATGGTTACCACATGCAGCGAAAATATAATGTTGATATGATCACATATGAAAGTTAAACATCGGAATATTAATTTTAGTTCTGGTGAAGCTAAACATACGGTTTAAACCTGCAGCGCGATATCAAAAAACTAAGTGATTCCGTAATCCTGTAATAGTGACCTGAAAAATACTAATTGCTGTATTTAAGGCAAATATCAAAAAGGCTTTCGATACTTTGAATTGGGATTTTTTGCTTCAAACTTTGTGCCAACTAGGATTTCCGGAACAGTTTGTTAAGGCGGTGCAAAGAGGGGTATTACAAGGGAGTTCCCAAGTGCTAACAAATGGATTACTTGGCAAAAAGATAGTTCTAAGCGCGGAGTACGATAGGGAGATCCGCTCTCGCCCCTCCTATTTATAATAGGGATGGATTTTCTTGGGAGGTCGATGGATAAATTGGCTAGAAACGGGGCCAAAGACTACCTTACAATGACATGAAGTCATGCCTCTTCTATGCAGACAATGCACTGTTTTTTATCAAACCCGAAATGCAACAGCTGCAAGCAGTAAAGGTAATGATACTGGCCTTTGAAAGGATTTTGGGCCTATCCATCAATCTTCAGAAATCTGAACTGTTATACTCAGAAGTGTCGGAGGAGGAAAGACAAGCACTAACGGATGTTTTAGGTTATATAGAGGGAGCTTTCCCATTTATATACCTAGGGCTACCGTTATCAAATAGAAAATTGCCAAAAAGTGCTTACATACCATTAATAGAGAAGATGAATAAGAGATTAGCGGGATGGGCGGCCAGGCATCTTACAATTGCGGGAAAAATTGTTCTCTTTAATGCGGTATTATCCTCCTTACCAACTTACTTCATGACAGTTTTCAAAATGCCAAAATGGGTAATAAACGATATAGACAAGATATGAAGGAGATTCTTATGGCATGGGGTCACTCAAGAAAATCAAAAAAACAATCTTGCAAAGTGGGAACTTATGTGTAAGTCAAAAGAAGATGGCGGGTTGGGGGTGATAGATCTAAATATTTTCAATCGGGCACTACTATTGAAGTGGCATTGGTATTGGGCAAGGCCAGAAAACAGACTATGCAAGCAAATTTACCGGGTTACTGCTTCTACAGAGAGTTCGGCCATTGGAATTTCCTTAAGAGAAGTTGATCTGCAACAATTCTTCAATGTCTCTGTAAGATTTATACCAGAAAACGGCTCCAGTATAAGATTTTGGGATAATAATTGGGGATCAGGCATTCTCAAATATCAATTCCCAATTCTCCTTACTTATGCTATGATGCCGACATTACCCTTCTTGAAGCAAAGACAACTCAATCATTGCAACCATACCTCAGGCATGATCTTTCAATCCAAGTGCAAGAGGAACTGGAAGAGGCATTGCAGGTTCTGTCAGGATATCATTTGAGTGAGGCAATAGAGGATGAACTACAATGGACTTGGGACAGTGGAGGAAAGTTCACGGTACGAAGTGCTTATTAAGCAATGTAAAGGGTCCTTTAGTTGGCTCACAAATTAGAAGAATTTGGAAGCTAAAAGTGCCCCCAAGAGTGAGGGTCTTTGGATGGTTGAAGAAAATACTCGCGATAGATAATCTAATCAAGAGAGGATGGAATATGCTGAATAGATGTGTTCTATGCAAAAGGCAGGCTGAAACAGTACATCGCATGTTTAATCAATGTACCTTTGCAAAGGCACTATATGAAGAGGTAGCGGCTAGAACAAATCAAAACAACAGCCACGGTCGGATATTGCTAAATCACACACATGCTACCAGTGATACCGGCCACAGTAAAAAGTTCAGAGAAATACTTTTGATTACACAATTCATGCTGTGGCGAGAAAGAGGGACAAGAATATTCCGAGACTTGAACAAAGGGGTGAAGGAATTCAAATATATGGAGATGAAGGAATTTAGATAACAGGGCAACATGACACCAACTTTACGTTTCATATGGTCTTTTTATGTTTTTAGCCTTCATTTGTGTTTAATTTCCTTTTCATGCTTTACTTTCAAACTTTAAAAGGGCTCAAATGTTTGAGCCCCTTCTCTTTGTATTTCAAATGATGGTTACCATTCTCTTGCAACGGAACCTTAATAATAATACAAATGGGGGCTAGACCCACATTTTTTATTCAAAAAAAAAAACCTGCAGCGCATGTAAGATAGCTTCTATAAAAAAAAACCTCAGTTAATGTGTATTAGGCATTTCAAAGTGGCAGTGTTAATCTTGTTATGTCAAAATTCAAAAGTCAAAAGTAAACAACTTTAATTGACACTTACACCTACCATAGAAAAAATTGACAAAAACGTTAACCATACATGCCATATCATATACACGGATGCGAAAAGTTTCCTAATTAAAATTGTGTAATGGGAGGAGGCGCTTGAACGAAAAAATCTCTTACATACTCACAACGTCTGAAAGTTTTGAACAGTGTCCAGAAGTCACGTTTATTTGTACACGGTTTAATAATATTGAACCGTGTACGGTTGTACTACTTTATACACAGTCTTTCTTGAACAAACCGTGTATGCTTGTACTCAGTTTCCAAACACTGTTATTTTTTGTAGAAGTCGTGTACGATTCATTCACACCTCTCAACCAAAACCCCTGTTAGTAATTAATATATTGTACAGTTGTACGTCTCACCCTAATGGTACCATATTTTATTTTATTTCCTTTTCTTTTATTTGAAGTTTCAACCTTGGAATAGGGTTTAATTGGAGTCTATGACAGGAAATCAAAGTAAAAAGAGATCAAAATAAAAGATTATTGATTTGTTCTTGCATACAAGTTACATGGTCTTGGTTTAATTTGGGCAGCATAATGACTAGGATAGAGGTTTTCTTTTGGTTACCATAGGCCCAGAGACCTAGATCTCTTCCTATATTAGGTCAACCACCCCAATTTGGAGAGAATGAAAAAAAAAAATACTAACTGGGTCGAGAACGAGCCCAAAATACTAACTGGTTTTGGCTCAACGCAGGCCCACTGAATAACATTTTATACCTCTTGCGGTATATATTAAGCTTATTATGCCCAAATTGCTCCACGTTCAAGTCGTGTTAGCCCAATTACCCTATCGTGAGATCTTTCACATCATGCACCGTGCATGATTAAAAAAATTCTAGGAATTTAAATCAATTAATTCTTTGAGATTTCGTGAAGAAGCACCTAAGAGATTAAATTTCTTGAAAATCTTGGAAAATAAATTGTGATTTTCGTGAAATAAAATTGTAAAATTTAATTTTCTATAAATCAAACGATGAA